>PVKP010011720.1:27927-60625 GCA_004027715.1 Plecturocebus donacophilus | reverse complement strand
TTATAAAGAAAAGAGGTTTAATGGGCTTACAGTTACATGTGGCTGGAGGGGTTTCACAGTCATAGCAGAAGACAAAGGAAGAGCAAAGGGATATCCTACATCGTGGTGGGCAAGACAGCATGTGTAGGGGAACTCCCATTTATAAAACCATCAGATCTCATGAGACTTATTCACTACCACACGGACAGTATAGGGGAAAATTACCCCCCATGATTCAGTTATCTCCTCTGGCCCTGCCTTTGACACATGGGGATTATTACAATTCAAGTGAGATTTGGATGGGGACACAGCCAAACCATATTACCTAAAATCTGCCAATGTAGAAAGACAAACTTAGAATGAACAGACGTTTAAACATTGAGGTCAGCATTGAATCCGTATGAAGGTGGAAAGGACATGTCTCTTCACTATGCTTATTTTGGATAATCTCTTCAGATGGGGTTTATAATCCTATAACACAGCCCATAATTTGGCCTCCCAAGGAAACACTTTTGAAAGTCTGTCTTCTCTGTTCATCATGACACTTCTGTCCTAAGACTCTTCCAAAGATGTCCTCTGTCCATTTCCCTTCCTAAGCAGTGTTCAGTCTGTGATGAGGTCTTCTTGGCTCCAGTAAACACTTCATCAATCCCAAGGCAGGACCTCCTCTGACTAGCAAAGCCTCTGACATTCCAGACAATGGTGAGGATAGGTCCTTTCCCTACCTTACGCTGGAACCATTGACTTTGCCTGGCTGATGCTGCCAGGCTGAGTCTGGGGCCTTTCCTCTCCTAAGAGTTTTCTACTCCAGCTGGCCTCCCTGTGCCTGCTCTATCCATAGAGGCCATAAAGTATCTGGGCACATTTCAGTAAGTGGTTCTGGCCAGCCAGAGCAAAACTATCTATATACAACTTGCTGTTTAATTTATTAAAATTCAACACATTCATTATGCATAGTGAGGCCTAGAGATATGAATGAAAAACAATCTGTGACCACGTAAGTCTTATAATCCATGCAGAGGAGTCCAGTAAAAAGAGTTAGAAGGGAGAACAAAGTAAGCACCAAACGAGATGAAAATATCAAAGAAGCATGATATCAATCCACTTTGAATGACTGACAGCAAATCACATGACTACATGAGTTGAATTACGTGTGCTATAAATTAGAAGAGAAGAAATAAATAAAGCAACTAAGTCAGGGAAAGGCCATTTCCAGCCACCCTCCTATTTGATGAGAATGAATCCTAGTGAGAGCAAGAGATGGAAGACATGAATCTACTGTTGCCTCGGAAGCCTCTGTTCTCTTGGGCTGTAGAGGTTTACAGTGACCCATGCAAGGATATTGAACTTTTAAGGTGATTTTAGTGATTTTTAAAGATTAACTTTGACCAAGTTGATTTATGCCTGTCTGTTGACTTTATAATGTAACTCCTGCACTGGAAGTGACTCCACTTTATTGGAATTTGACAAGCATAGAGGAAGAAAAGAACTTTCCCAGCAGAGGGAATGGCATGAACAAATTCACATATGGGGCAAAGTAGAATATTGGAGCACATGGCAAACACAGGGAAGAGGTGGGAGAGAAGCCTCGGGAAATCAACTGGAAGCTGAATATTTACCCATCTGGAATTCAGTTTTTCTATTCCACTCAAAATTAATCAGAGCTGGAGTTCATTTCACTTTCACATGCCAGATATCACAAGAAGCAGCATTGTGAAGTAGGCACCAGTGGCTTCCAGCTTCCTCCATCTCCCTGCCATGTGTCATGTTTCATACCTTCTACCTTCCTACAGTTCCTGTGAGGAAGTGAAATGGAGAGTGTGACCATGAATCCGAATCCAGATGCTGATGTAAGTAGCTCTGTGAACCTGAAATCTTTGGAGCTCATTTTCTTTTCTCTCCACTAGTATGGTTGCCTCTAACTCTCAAGTGTGTCTTGAGGATGAAGGTAAGGTAAGGTAAGGTAAGGTAAGACAATGTGTTTGAGACTGCCAGTGCTGGGAAAATAGTTGACTCTCTCAGTATCCCATACCTATTGGTGGCCCTGTCAAAGTATTTCTCCTAAGCCTGTAATTCCTTGCTGTGTGTGTGTGTATGTGCGTGATTTTATGAAGCAAGGGAGAGTGGCTGGATGCTTGCCCTGAAAGCTCTGCTCCCTTCTTGACTCACTCTCCCCATTAAAGTCCCATCTTACCCCCTCAGGACTCTCTACTTGGGATATGACAATGTATTGAGCACAGATTCTAATATGCATTCCCAGTGACACATCAGCATTTTCACTGAGACTTCAGCATAGATCCTTACTCCAGAAGGTGAGGGTTGGAATTTTGGAGGCTGTGACAGTTTGTAAAGGGAATTTTAAAACCAGAGGTGCCTTCTTTTGTACTCTTCAAATAACATTGTGTTAGGAAGTTGCCAAATCACCCAACCTAAGGCATGGCAGCCTGGTGGAAAGATAAATTGCTATCTATTAGTGAATAAGGAGGGTTAAAATTCTAAAGCTGAAAAAATATATTGGCTCTTCCCTAGGTTTTTTTTTTCCTCTCTGTGTGCATTTTACCTTCAAGTGTTTTGTCAATAATTATAAAATTTACAAAGAAGACAAGCCTATAGGAATTAGGAAGAACTATTGAAATAGCATGTAACTGGGTTTTATGAGATTATAGATGAATTATGTAGAAGATGCCAGACTTATTTGTAGATGTCATGTTAGAAGTTTGGAGAAATGAAAGTTCTGGCCTGCTGACACAAGTGTATTTCTTTTGGAAAAAAAATACACCATAACAACTTCAATGGCAATAACTGACTTATCCTTCATTTCTGAGTTTTAATGCAGATCTGATTACAACGAAGTACATTGTCCAAGTTTCTAAAATTGGTCAGCCTAACAAACTGAAGTAATTGCAATCAGATGTAGCATAAGATAAGGTCAGCAAGTTATCTGAATAAGGGAAGAAATTGTGTAGGATTTTAAAAGGCAATCCCAATATGCTAGCATTTATCACTTTACCCCACACTCCCTTCTCCTCTTTTTTCCTTCCTGCCTCCTGCCTTTTTCCACAAAAGCTCCATTATGTGGGTCTAAGTCATAAAACAGTTCATTAAATTGACAAACATTAAAAGAACAATAAGAATCTGCCTTGATGGGAAATATAGAGTCACAACAGGAAATATATAACCCGATCTAGGAGCAGGAAGTGACAGAGAAAACAGAAAAAATTTAAAATGATCTTTGAAGCTCTAGAAAAAACTTTAAAACTCTCCCTCACTATGGTCATGAACAAAAATGAAACTTCTACAGATGTTTCTAGGAGGCAAGTGCCGCCAAGCATGCTGTGTTATTCTCCCCAAGACATCTTTCCTTTGGTCTTTTCATTTACCAGATAACTCTTAGGAAAATGTTTAGATAGATTGATCTTGGTGTTGAACAGTCCCTTTGCAAGTCTATAAAAATAACAACCTTTAATAGAATTGAAAGCAAATATGAGTCCCTTTTGCATTTTGAGTCCCTTTTGCAAATATGAGTGACTGTGAAAAGAGAGCAAATGAGTCGATGGTATACAGGAAAATGAGATATTTGGGGAGAAGCCAGAGAGTGTCTGGAGAAGAGATTTCTTTGCAGAAGTGACACAGTCCTCATTCTGTCCCTGATCTCTGTGAACTTGGAGAAGAACATTTCCTAATTAAGAAAATGTGACTTCTTGTTGGCTATTATTCTATTATCCATAAAAGAAGTAGGTTGGACTTCATAAATGATTTCTGACTTGCTCTAGGAGCCCTGAGGGGTTCTGTGGAGCTGCTTAGGAACCACAGAGGTCCAAAGGTGAAGATGGGAGGGTCTGCCAAGCCAGGGGCCTGGTATTGCCCAACTGATTCCATCATAACATCTCTACATACTTGTTTTACTTCTTTATGTTTCTAGTTCATAGTGCTTTTGGGCAAATAATTCATCACTAAATGTAAAAAGTAAAGCAAAATTTGAAAACTTCTGAATAAAATAGTCTCTGTATTGGGAACTCCCTCCCACTCCCATCCCACTGTGGGCAGTTTTTAAAGTCTTCATAAAAACTTTACTAAACTCTTCAGGACAGGATTATAAAATTATAGATTTATAGTCTTGTGCAATTTCAAGAAGCCTGAGAGATTTTTACCCCTTGGAAAACTGAATTCTGGCAACATTTAGATTTTCTGATGTCATATACCTGGTTAGGGATGAAACTGAATTAGAACTTAAACCTCTGTCTCCTTCACCTTTGAATTTCCCATTTCACATAGCACAGTGCTTGCGCATTGCAAGCACATAATGTGTACTCTTAGAATAATTATTTGATTTTGCACATGAAAGCTGAAAAGAGACAGGGCAAAGTCTCATTTGCTGAGTGATTGTGGGTCTTCCTGTGGATATGTGTTCCTTCTAGTTTTGGTTCCTTCCTGTTAAAATGAGTCTAGTTTCTGAAATCTATATCTCTCTTAGCTCATAGAGAATGTATTCAAAGACTAAAGAGTTTTTACAGATGATTTTAAATCCTCTCGGTCTACTCTTCTGTGATTTCTCAGATTTCACCCTAAGTGGTTCCTTATTAGTGACAGCCCTACGTTTGTGTTCAGTAGTGCACTGTAGTGCACACCTAGCCCCTGCTACAGATTTCCTATGATTAGAGAGTAGATTTTTTTTCAGTTTACATGATCCTGCATCTTGAGGTGCTCTTTTCACTTGAATCTTGGCATTCTATTCTGATTTATAATGCAGCAATCAGAGATAGGGGAAATTCTACTATTTTGGTGGGGATAATCATTTCCTGATTGAGGTCCCTGTTATAGACAAATACCTGTCTTGGAGCTGTTAAGAAAAAAATGGTGAATATGGGAAAAAAAAGTTAGAGGAAAGGAAGGCTGTCATCCAGAGAATTTCTAATAGGCCCATCCCAAAATTACTTAGTTCTCTAGAGGAATTGATATGATTTGTAATATGGTTTGGCTGTGTCTCCACCCAAATCTCACCTTGAGTTGTAGCTCCCATATTTCCCATGTGTCATGAGAGGGACCCAGTGGGAGGTAATTGAATCATGGAGGTAGGTTATTCGCCTGTTGTTCTCCTGATAGTGAGTAAGTCTCGTGACATCTGATGGCTTTTATAAAGGAGAGTTTCCCTGTACCTGCTCTTTTGCCTGCCTTCATGTAAGACATGACTTTGCTCCTCTTTCACCTTCAGCCAGGATTGTGAGACCTCCCCAGCCATGTGGAACTGGGAGTATATTAAACCTCTTTCCTTTATAAATTATTCCCTTTATAAATTATAAAGAAATTTATAAATTCCTTTTTAAATTACCCCTAGTCTCATCTCAGGTATGTTTTTTTTTCTTTACTTTTTTTTTTTTTTTTTTTTATAAAAGATGGGGTTTCACCATGATGGCCAGGCTGGTCTTGAACTCCTGACCTCAGGTGATCCACCCACCTCGGCCTCCCAAAGTGCTAGGATTACAGGTGTGAGCCACCATGCCTGGCCATCTCAGGTGTGTTTTTATTAGCAGCATAAGAATAAACTAATACAGTTTGACTCTGTGTTCCAACCCTAGTCTCATATTGAATTGTAATTCTCAATGTTGGGGTCGGAACCTGGTGGGAGGTGATTGGATCATGGGGGTGGTTATCCTCTTGCTGTTCTCATGATAGTGCCTGAGTTCTCATGAGATCTGGTTGTTCGAAAATGTATAGCACTTCCCTCGATCTCCTGCTCCCCCACGGTAAGACATCCTTACTTCCCCTTTGCTTTCTGCCATGAATGGAAGTTTCTTGACCTTCCCACCATGTTTCCTGTGCAGCATACAGAACTATGAGAACAGACTAATACAAGAATGAGAACAGACTAATACAAGAATATATTTTTGTTTGACTTAGGGCCCACACTCTGTGAAGTGTGTTAACCTGTCAATTTTGTCTGGAAGAGCTTCAGAGAAAAAAAAAGTCCAAAGGTTACAGTTATATCTACCATTGGATATTACCATTTTGAAATTTTCTTCCAACTTAACACACTTATTTCAGCGTGCTAGTTCTGAGACTGTATTTCTGAAATGCACTCATCCTGTTTTAACTAAATTTGGCCGGTCGCCTCATTAATAAGTTAAATAAATCTTTGAAATGTATTTATTCTATATTTGTATGAATCTTTGTTATGGTCTGAATGTTTGTGTGCCCCTAAAATTTATATGTTGAAATCTTAACCCCCATGTGATGGTATTAGGAGATGGGGCTTTTGGGAGGTGATTAGTTCATGAGAATAGAGCCATCATGAATGGAATCAGTGCCCTTATAAAACAGGCCCCAGAGAAACCCTTTCCCTACTACTATGTGGGGATACAATAAGAAGGCATCTCTTAGAGATAATGAGTCTTCACCAGGTAATCTGTGACATCTTTGATCTTGGATGTCCCAGCCTGCAGAACTAGGAGAAATAAATGTTTATTGCAGTTTATGGTATTTTGTCAAAGCATCCCAAATGAATTAAGACACTCATGTTTTTTAACCTTTTGAAATTTATACAATTAATTATTATATAGCAATTTTTGAGGTCATTCCACTAAGATGTCTCAGTGGACTCACACTTACCAGAGTCAATTATACTGTGTTGCCATGTAAGTGTACTTTCTGTGCTGCTTAAGACTAGGCACATCTTTTCTGGCCTCCCAGAGTGAATTTCAAGTAGCATTAAAATCTTGTTTTTTTTCCTGAATCTTTTTGTTTGGTTGGTTTTCTTTTTCTTTTTCTTCTTCTTCTTTTTTTTTTTTTTTTTTTTTTTTTTTTTTTTTTTTTTTTTTTTTTTTTTTTTTTTTTTTTTTTTTTTTTTTTTTTTTTTTTTTTTTACTATTTCTGTGTTCTTTCTGGTTCATGGCTAAATCTGTTAGTCTATCAATGTCTACCTATATCAGAGCTAGGGCTGTATTCCTTTCCAAAGGAGAGACCAGGGATTAATAGTTGTCAGATCACCAGACTGGTTGTGACTATGGTAATAGAAAAACTTGTATATAAATTGGTTGTTTGAGCATTATGTCTTTCTACAACTGGGTCCAGAGATTGAAAGTTACCAGACTACTGGGCTGGACTCATCTGAGTAGCTGGAAAAGCATCTTGTATAAAGGAATACAATTTGTGCACCACTGGTAAATTATTCACTGTTGGAGACCGTGATAACTGGGAACCTTGTTTTATGGTCTGATCATTTAGTGATCTCTCCCATGTGGATAGTGAAGAGCTATCTTTGAATGAGTGAGATACAGCAGAGAAATTGAAATTGTTAGCCTTTTTGTTAATATGTTTCTAATGAAGTCAAATCAACTATAAAAGTATTTCATACTCTCTAGATAGGAGAGAAGCCTTTTGAGATCTGGACTAGTAAGATGTTTTTGTTCTGTGTTTATTTTTTACCTATGGCTAGTGTAGAACCAATGTTGTAAGTTCTCTTTGTATTTGTGTGACTGTATTTGAGAAAAATATTTATTTCTCATTGTATAGTTTTCTACTTCCAGAAAGTATTAATAAATTAGACTGCAAAGCCTGTAAAATTAAAAGGGCTCTTTTCTGATTGCTTTATATATTTCATTCATTTAATTCTTTTAAAATTATTCTTTGCAATAATTTTTAGTTTTCATTATATGTATTTTGCATAATTTTTGTCTAACCTCTAAATATTTTATATATTTTGATGTTATTATAAATGGTATTGTTAATTTCAATATCTGTTATTGCTGATATAGAGAAATACAAATGATTTTTTAATATTGATCCTGTTTCTCGCTTACTAAATTCCTTTGTTAGTTTGAATCATCTTTTTGTGGATTACTTATGATTTTACGCAATGGCATGGCAAGGACTTGTTCATTAATAAAACATTTGTATGCCTTATTTTTCTTGCCCTATTGCATTGTGTAAGATCTCTAATATAATGTTTAATGGAGGTAGTAAAAACAGAAATTTTTGCCTAAATGAATACCATTCATTATTTCATAATTAAGTATGGTATGATATCAATTACTGTATGTTTCTAGTAGATGTCCTTTATCAGGTTAAGTTGTCTTTCTTTATCTGTTTATGGGTTCATCTCTGTTGAGATCATATGTCTTATTTTTTATTTTAGTTTGTTAATATGATGAAATACGTTTACTTATTTTCTAATGCTAATCTAAACTGGCATCCCTGAGGTAAACACCATTTGGTCCTTTTATTACCCTTACTGTAAATTACTTAATTCAATTTGATAAAATTCCTTTATGGATTTTTACTTCTATGTTCATGCAGGATATTGATTTGCAGTTTTTTTTCTTATAGTATCTTTGTCTGGTTTTCTTATTAGGCTAAGATCGGCTTCGTAAAATGAGTTGAGAAGTGTTCTCTCCTCTTTAACTTTCTAGCAATATTTATGTAAACTGATATTATTTATTTTTTAGATGTTTGAAAGTATTCACCAATGAAAACATTTTGGCATGAAAATTTCTCTGTTGGAAGGTTCTAACTATAAATTCAACTGTCTCCAACCACTAAGCTGGGGCAAACATAAGGCTCTCCTAATTTTCTTCCCTTCTCTCAGGGACAATGCTCCTTTGCTTATTATTGTCCCGTGTTTGAAAAATCATTGCCTCATATATTTTTTCAGTGTTCTGGTTGTTTAAGGTGGAATGATAAATCCTGTCTCTGTTACACCATCTTGGTCAGAAGAGAAAGATTTTGGCTCTCAAGAGTTTGGTTTTGATGTGTTTATTTATGATATGGTTTGGCTCTGTGTCCCCCCACCCTAATCTCATGTTGACTAGTAATTCCCTATGTTGGAAGAGGAACCTGATAGGAGGAAATTGGATCATGGGGGCAGATTTCCCTCTTGCTGTTCTTATGATAGTGAGTGAGTTCTCATGAGATCTGATTGTTTAAAAGTGCATAGCACTTCCCTCTTCACTTTCTCTCTTTCTCTCCTGCCACCGTGTGAAGATATGCTTGCTTCCCCTTCACTATTCCCCCATGATTGTAAGTTTCCTGAGGCCTCCCTAGCCATGCCTCCTGTACAGCCTGTGAAACTATGAGTTCATTAAAATTATTTTCTTTGTAAATTACTCAGTCTCAGGTAGTTCCTTATAGCAGTGTAAGAACAGACCAATACAATTTATAAAATCATTTTGTTAAAAAAAAGAGTAGAGTTTCCAATTTTGCAAACTTCAAGTGACAAATTAGGTTTGGAGTGCCTAATCTACCCTTAAGAAGAGCTAATACAAGAATATTCTATACTTATTGGAAAATCTTGCCAGAAAGCAGGATTTTATATGTCAGCAAAATAACTTTCTGTGCTTTGTAATGACTTTGTTGTGTCCTTGATTTGTTTTAAGAAATAAATGACAAGTTTCTCAGCTTTGAACTGTTATGATTTCTTCCAATGTATTTTCTTACTTTATGTTTTTTAAAAATAAGATAGTGTCACTTTAATTAACATGTAGTTAAACTCAACCAGTATTACCTCAATCATTCATTACTCTTATGCACCTACGTTCCAATGTGAATCAAATGATGATCTCTTCCCTAATATCACTTCTCATTTTTTCTTCACAAGATTTAGTCTTAAATTAAAAAATAAAGTCACGTCTTTTACACCTAAAAGTATCTTTGAGATTTTCTAGATGAATATTAGAAAATCATAAACATTTAAGCTGGGTGCAGTGACTCATGTCTGTAATTCCAGCACTTTGGGAGGCCGAGGTGGGAGGATTGCTTGAGCTTTGGGCTCTGGAGTTTGAATCCCACTTTGGCAACATAACAAAACTTCATCTCTAAAAAAAAGAAAAAAAAAATTAGCAGGACATAGCGGTGTGTCCCTGTAGTCCGAGCTACTTGAGCGTCTGAGGTAGGTGGATCACTTGAGTCTGGGAAATAGAGGCCACAGTGAGCTACGATTGCACCACTGTACTTCAGCCTGGGCTACGGAACAAGACACCAAAAAAAAGAAAAAAAGAAAAGAGAGAGAGAGAGGAAAAAAAAGAAATAAGCAAATCATAAACACTTTCACCTTATAAAGAGAGAGATGATAAAAATAATCAGACTTCTTGGTATGTTTCATTGTTCTTAATTAGCTCAACATTGTTCCATGAATTTCATAAGTAAAGTTTTCAAATAAAAAAAGTAGCTCAATTTTCTAGGTTAATTTTATGCAGGGAAAACATTATTAATATAAGTATATATTTTACAGATTGAACACATTATAAGATTCATTGGAAGGCCATAAAAATTTTTTAGTCCATAGTATATTCTTCCTCTGAGTGTAAACATTGATCTGATCCTTACAAAAGAGTTGTGTATTTATGTACTTAAACAGAGAATTTTCTCCATCGCTATATTATTTATTACTGCATCAAATTAACAGCCATTCAACCTTAACATTGCCAAGTTGTTTCTGCTTTCTGCTCACAATTGCCTGAAGTCACAAATTTGGTTGTCAACAAAGGAAAACTTGAGAGCTTCTCGGGAAAGACTAAACCAGTTGAGGGTAGGAAGGGTGGAGATGGTTAATGGGTACTATATGTATACGTAAATATACATACACAGTTAGACAGAATGAATAAGATCTAGTATTTGATAGCACAATAGGTGACTACAATCAGCAATCATTTATCGTACATTTAAAAATAACTGAAAGAGTATAACTGGAATGTTTGTAACACAAAGAAATAAGTGCTTGAGGCAATGGATACCCCATTTACCCTTATGTGATTATTAAGTATTGTATGACTGTATCGAAATCTTTCATGTACCCCATAAACATACGTACTACCATGTACCCATGAAAATATATTTTTAAAAGGACGAAGCTGGATATACTTATATAGGTTATAAGCTGAATTATGTCTTCCCAAAATTCGTATATTGAAGTCTTAACCCCCAGTGCCTCAGAATGGGTCTGTACTTGGACATGGGGGTCTTTAAAAAGATAATTAAGGTAAAATGAGGGCACATTATGGGCCCTAAACCAACGTTACCATTGTTCTTATATAAAATAGATTAGGACACAGACACAGAGGAACACAATGTGAAGATAAAGGGAGAAGATAGCCATCTATAAGCCAAGGCGAGAGATCTCAGAATGAAACCAGCTTTGTTGACATGTTGATGTTGGATTTCCAGCCTCCAGAACTGTGAGCAAATAATTGTATGTCATTTAAGCCACTCAGTCTGTAGTATTTTTCTTATGACAACCCTTGCAAACGAATGCACATAACATTGACATTTTATAGTGTGAGATTTTCAAATTGACATGACTTAGGCAACTCTGACTGCATTTGGGGACTAAGCGAGAATTTCCAGAACTCTTCTCAATCTAGAATGAGATGATTTTATGAAAGCAACTGCTGTCCCAAATCTAGCAGAAAAAAAAAAAAGATTAACTAGGATTGATAAGGAGGAAAATATAATTATGGTTATTTGCTTTGAAATATTATTGATACTGTTTTTAATATTCTGTATTTCACTGGGTATTCCAGAAAACCCTTTTCCCTTTCTCTTGATCTGTCTCTATTCCTCAACTTACCACAAAATAATTCTGCAACTTGAAAACAAACATTCTTTAAATGTCATCTTTCTCTTCTTGACCTCTTAAAATATAAAAACAAGCATGTTACCATGTTTGCTTACTTTTCATGGCAATATGGTTATTTGCATAGGTTCAATATGTACCTGATCCTCTTTTTACCAGGATATAATTGAACAAATGTATTGTGTAACGAAATGCTTACTTGGTGTTTCATGTTTGATAACTCATTTAACACTTTTGTGATAAGATCACAATTGAGGAACAAAGATAGCTAATTCACAAGTGGAATCAATACCTATAAAGCCCTCCCGGGAAACTGGTTTGATACCTGTTTAGTGTTTACAGAGTCCTAGCATTACAGGGAGTATAAAGGTCATTTCTTCGGAGGTCAAGTATGTTAGCAGATATTGATAAACTCCAGGAGAGAGGAGTTCACCCACATTTATAGATATTGCAAGTCAAACTTAGGTGAGAGAATTTCCTGGGCTTGGCTTCCTAGCTTCAAGGTTGAAGAACAAATAATAGAGGCTTTTAAAAGTTCATTCAGAGTTCAAGACGATTTATAAAATTTCCAGACAAAAGTTAACGCTATGACTTTAGTAACTGCTTGATAATCATAAAGGTTTGATGATTATAAATAATTTTATATGGTTTAATAACACCTCTTTCTTTACTTATATAAATTAATCAGGTGAAATCATTGTGAAACCAACCCTTTGGAATTAGAGATAATCCTTTGAGATTATTTTGGCTGGAAGGTTCTAAGAAAACACATCTAAAACATGAAAATAAGGGAAAAGGATGGCTCCAAGTCCTTTCAATATCCTACTGCACTACCCAAGGGATAGTCAATTATATTGGGATATGTGTCTTTGTTTGATCTGCTGCTTACTACTGGTTGGAGCTAAGAATCTGGGATGTTACATGTTCTTTCACTGACTTGTATTCAGTAGAGATGTAAATAATTTATGACCATGGGAAAGACGACCCCAAAGGTTGTGGGTTTATAGTCTGTAGGCCATTTGTCACTTTAACCTCTAACTTTGTAAACTTATTTCAACATATCTTTTGTGAGGAATATATAAACTGCTGTTCTTCATATGTTCCTCAAATTCATTTTCTCATCCTGCTAGTTCTCTGATGAACAATTTTTGGATACCTGTTCACTCTACATTTATATCAGTATCAAATACTTGACACTTTGAAAATCATACTTTGATATGATTGAATCAATGGCAGAAACATTGATGTCATACTGTTTTCTCTGCAACATAATTAAATATTCATCCTGATTATAGTTACCCATGTGTTATGCGTTGAATCTTGGGGCTTGCTACATTCATGTATTGAAGCCCTAACCCCCAGTACCTCAGAATGTCACTATAGCAAAGACATGAAATCAACTTAGATGCCCATCAACAGTGGACTGGGTAAAGAAAATGTAATACATATACACCACGGAATACTACACAGCCATAAAAAGAACAAGATTGTATTCTTTGCAGTAACATGGATGCAGCTGGGGGCCCTTCTTCCTCTTTCTCCTCCTCCTCCTCCTCTTTTTCTTCTTCTTTTCTTTTTCTTCTTCTTCTTCCTCTTTTCACTCTCTTGCCTAGGCAGGAGTGCAGTGGTGCAATCTTGGATTATTGCAACTTTCCAGGTTCAAGCAATTCTCTTGCCTCAGCCTTCTGAGTAGCTGGAGCTACAGGTATGTGCCACTATGCTTGGCTAATTTTTTGTATTTTTAGTAGAGATGTGCTTTCACCATATTGGCCAGATTGGTCTCTAATTCCTAATCTTGTGATCCACCTGCCTTGGCCTCCCGAAATGTTGGGATTACAGGCATGAGTCACCGTGCCCAGCCTGGGGACCATTATTCTAAGCAACTTAACCCAAAAACAGAAAACCAAAGACCACATGTTCTCACTTATAAGTGGTAGCTAAGTAGTGAGTATACATGGACATAAAAATGGGAGCAGTAGACACTGGGAACTACTAGATGGGGGAGGAACAGAGGGCGACAAGGGTTGAAAAACTACCTATTGGGTATTGTGCTCACTACCTACGTGACAAGATCATCCGTACCCCAAACCTTAGTGATATGTAATTTATCCATGCAACAAACCAGCGCATGTACCCTGTGAACCTGAAATAAAAGTTGAGAAAAAGAAGTACCTCAGAATGTAACTACTTGGAGATAGCATCGCTGCAGATGTAATTAGTTAAGATGAGGTCATTGGGTGATGAGCCCTAATCTAGTATGAATGACACCCTTATAAATGGGGGAAATTTGGACACAGATGCACACGCAGAAGAACAACATGTGAAGACGAAGACAGATACCAAGATGATTCTTCTATAAGCCACAGAATACCAGCAAACCACCAGAAGCCAGGAGAGACGCATGGAACAGCTTCTCCCACACAGCTCTCAGAAGCAACCAGCCTTACTGACACTTTGATCTTGGATTTCTTGCTTCTAGAGAGATGATAGATTTCGGTTGTTTAAGCCACCCAGAAGGTTGTATATTGTTATGGCCAGCTCTAGGAAACTAATATACCCAATTAACTGCTTTACACCTGAGATTGTGTAAGTAGCAAAATACTTGACTAGGTAAGTGACACAAAGGTTTAAAATGTGGTCCTTTTCCCTGAAAGGCTTATGATCTTCATGGTAAGATATAATATGGTTTTTAAAAATTAACAGAATTCAAGTGAGGCTGGGGTGAGGAGTGATTCACACATCTTTAAAAAGAATTGATCTAATAGGTGGACCAAATAAAATAGAGAAAATTCTCTAACAATACCGCCCTAGAGATAGTAAATATGGTGGAGATATTAATGAAAGCACAGTATTGTTATAGCATTGAAGTGAAGTGAACGTGCTCATCTGTTGGTGAGGGAAATGGGGTTCAGTCTTTCAAACCTAAGCCAAGAACAGATTCATACTCATAAGGGAAGTAAGGAAGGACAAAATGAAGGTAAACAAAACATAAAAGTGGGTGGGGAGAAGGAGAGAAAATGGAAACTAATGTATATCGAGTATGTATTACTTGATAAACATTGTTTTAGGTTTTTTTTTTTTACATTCCATCTCATTGAATTCTCCTAGTAACCTTGTTAAATACCCATTTCGAAGTTAATAAAATTGAGGCTCAGAGAGATTAAACGTTTCCCAAGCCCACGCAGGCTCAGCTAACAAGTGGCAGAACAGGATTTTGAACCTCGGCGATCTGGCTCCAAAATATGTAGTCATTTTACTACCTTCTATCATATTATAATGAAATGGCATAAATACAACACGAGTAGCTGAAGAGTAGTTATAGTTACGGTGTTTACTGGAGCTGCTCATCAACTTCAGTACAGGGTACATGGATGACTGTGCTTCCTGGCACCTTTGTGGTTGGTTGGATCATGGATTGTTTCTGAACAATGGTTCTGGCTTCTGTGAGAAGATGTCATTCCTGGGCCAGAACTTTGTCACTAGGGAAAGATCTTCCAGAGCTCTGATTTCTCTGCTTCAGCAATAGTTGAAGCATGTGTTGTGATATAGATGCTATCTACCTGGGTTCCTGAGAGACTGTGATGAGCTAATATCTTCCCATTGACCCATAATTGATATATAACATTGGTGAAAAGCAAACTTTGACTGAAAAGGTAACATACATTAAAAAAAATTTTTTTTGGTAAAATAAGTAGTATAGGAAGTGAATGCCCTTCATCTCTAAAGTCCTATGATTTAGCAGGTTTTGTCACTGTAAGAACATTTAAAAATCTAATTAGTAGTGCATTCTGCAGTTATGAAAAACATTTGTAGGTGTGTAAATGAAGTGATTAAATTACCATTTAGAATAAGTTCTGATGTCAGTTTTTTGTTTCCAATCATCTTATATGTGATAGTGACGATAAATCTGCCCTTCAAGCTTCAAGGTGTCTGCCTACTCCATTCAGGTCTCACTCTTTTTGTGCCCCATGGTGATGAGAAGGAGGATGGTCTCATGCAGCAAGGGGCTTCTGTGTGGCACCAAACAGTAATGGAGGAGACTTAAAAGGGTAGGGAAATGAATCAAAAGTTTCACAGACTCACAGGTTATCACAACTATATATGATTTATTTTTGAACACCAGACAGAGATAATAAATGCTGTGGATATATGTGATGAGAAGACACTTTGAGCTGGTATACCTGAAGACATTTCGTGAGAAAGACTGAACTTGAACAGAGACTTAACAACTTGGAATGAAATAGACTAGATGCCTTGTGGGAAGCAGAGATTGGAGCAAAGTAATGGGTCAACCCATAGAGATGGCAAAGATGAGGTGTATTCAAGGAGCAGAATGTGTGTGAAAGGATCAGAGAAAATAATGTGGCCATAGATGAGTGTTAAACATTTAATTTCTAAACAAAAGATAAAACTCCAGATCTATGCAATATTCAGCATGTTTACAATGAGATAAGCATGCCACAGTGATCCCAGCAGGCCTGAAGTACCAGGCAGAAAGCAGAAGGGATGATCAGTGGTATGTGAATGCTTGGTGTGAGCCGCAAAGGAGCTCACTCCTATCATGCATGAGGGAAGAGAAGCAAGAGTCTGGAAGCTCTTGATGAGGAGCTCACGGATCCAGCTTCCCAAACACCTGACTCTGGGGGCATATGACTGTGCAGCCTCCCACCTGGAGAAGCCTTCTGGGGTTGTGAAGTCCCCAGGGAAGTGACAATGTTCAGTCAAGGTTAGAAGATGAAAGGAATAATCACGGAATTAGAATTGGCTTACCATGGATATGGAGTTACAGAGAGCACTGAGAAAAGGTTAAGAGGAGAAGGAATTTGTAGCAGGCTTGGGTGAGAAAAGAGGCAACATAGAGCAACATGAGGATAAAATGTTGAAAGAGGAGAGAGGATTAGAACCAAAAAGGCAAAGGAGGTGAGGCATGGGGAATTTAGTGGGTCACTAGATGCCAAAGTTAGCCCCAATAGTCCCCTAGTGGATTCAGAAGGCAGGACCCTGAGGCCCATCAAGAGCTAGCTGTACTGGGGTTCCCTGTCCTTCCCAGGAAAGAGAGTCTCTCGGGAGGTAGTTGCAATCGGCCTCTTTTCAATGAGTCAACTGAGGCAGAGATGAACAGTGTGTATCCCAGGCACACCCTCCTTGAGATTTTTCATGTTGTCCCTAAGTGGAACAGGAAACTCCACACTGCTCTGAATAGAATGTGCGATCCACCACCCGCTGCTCAAAGCTATTACCAAGACTGTACGTGAAGCAAGTAAGGAATGAAAAACTTTGTGAAAATCTTCTTGGCACCTCAAAGATCTTCCTGTGCATGGGGAAAGCCCCATCTTACAATACCGTCATCTTTAGAAAGAATTGCAATTCTTGGGACTATCACATCAATAATGATTATGTACAACACAGGCAATTTAGGCTTAAAAATGATCTTTATGGCTATTTTAAGTTCATGCCCTTTTCCCTATTCTGGGGAATGGGGTGCCATTGCAAAATTGTTAAATTATAGTGAAAAGGAGAATACTTACTAAAACCGTTTCTTTCATTCTGTATCCTGTAATGGCCACTGCAGAGAAGCATTCCTACGCAGCGCTGCTCTGCTTTTAATTGGATTTGGGCCGAGGGGAGCAGAGGAAGTACATGCTGCAGGGCCTGGCTGCAGAGGTCATGATCTTCCTCCATGGGTACAACACCATGGTCTCCCTGAAATGCTGCACTTCGTGTAGCTTCAAGTCCGAATTTCACATAGAGGACCTACTATGAGAGGGTCCAATTTTCCTACTATTCCAATTTTCCTCTGACCTCTAGCAGCAGAGACAATAACTCAAGTGCCATATGAAGCTCACAAAGTCTGATAGCAGAGATGTTTTAGTCACCTGTTACTGCCACGGATTTGCTTTCCATTCACTCCTAAACTTATTTAAAATCTTTTTCTGCTCTCTTTCATATGGCCCATGATTAAGTTATCCAAGTTAAGCCGCCAAAAGCAACCAAAAATGATGGAAATAAAGATAAGGAATGGTTTTATTTACAATGCAAATGATCTGGTTCACTCTCAAATAAGAGAACAAATTAAATTAGCTGCTCTTCAAATCGAGAGGTAGGCACTGCACAGACCCGCCGGCAGTCATCAGATCGGGGTTCTCCGGTGGATCTTGGCTCTAGGGAGGGCTTCAAACCAATTTCACTGTAGCAAGGGTTTGATTCACTGCATGTAATTGGAATGAAAAAAATATTGAATATATTGAATGCAATGGCAATATACTCCATTACAACACGACAAAATGCAAGTGCCAAGTGGCTGTCAGAATGTTTCAGTGCACAAAAGACAAATGCCCTGGGGAATGATTAGCACTTCTACAACCTTGGAGACTGGAAGAATGGCGGCTTTACTTAATTCAATCTTTCCTCCTCCAGGGGGAAGATGGGCACAGCAGGAATTGCTCATAGCAAGAGGGCTAGGGTAAGGGGTTAGGTGAGGGACAGAAACACTTGTTATGACCGAGTTATTTTTCCAACTCATTGCCAAGTGTTTTTCTCCCTGGAATTTCTCAGAAATGCTTACTATCACTCAACGCTTCATCTTGCTTGTAATAAGCTCTCTCTGTTATTTTAAGTCTCTCTTACAGTTTAACAACCTGCCTTACTAGCTGGACAGTCTGTCCTGATGCAAGAATGTAAATATACAGTGCTCTGATAATCAGAATACCACCAATCCCCCTGCAAAAGAATCTTATAAATTCATGGAAAAATAGGGCTTAAAGAGAAGACAAAAATCCACTTTCTTAGTAGAACAGTTTCTTTTAAAAAATGACCCTCTTTTGCAACCTGGAAATGTTCTTTTGTTGACTTAAATCTCTTTTTTCTCTCTCTTAGCAAAGCAGAAAGCACATCAGACAAAGAGTAAGTTGATGTGGCGTTGTTTTAAAATTATTTAATCATAATCTTTAATTGACACATAATAATTGTACATATTTGTAGAGTACAGTTGGATGTTTCAATACATGTATTTATTTCATAATGATATAATCAGTGTATTTTCATTATCTCAAACATAGCTTTTGTTGTCGTTGTGAGAATGAACATTCAAAATCCTCTCTTCTATTTTTAAATATACCATAAAATTTTGTTAACTATAATCACCCTTCTGTACAACAATATTCCATAACTTATTCCTCCTGTCTCCTAGGAGATTCCTCCTATGATCCTGTACCATGAACCCATGACCTCCTCCATTCCCCAGTCTTCTATTTGCTTGGAGCACAACAGTAACCACTCTTCTACAAGATTAGCTTTGTTAGTTTCTTCATATGACTGATATCATGTCTTTCTGTGCCTGGCCCATTTCACTTAACATAATGTTCATCCATGTTGCTGCAAATCACAGGATTTAATTTTTTTGTGTGTGGCTGAATAGTATTCCCTTGCAGAATATATGTGTACATACCACATTTTCTTTAGCCATTCATCTGTTGGTGGACACTTGGGTTGCTTCCATGTCTTGGCTACTGTGAACAATGCTGCAGTAAACAAGGACATGCAGATATCTCTTCGTCTTGCTGTAGTTCACAGGGCAAGAGTCACATTCTAGAAGGTGGTGAGCACCCACCCTCTGCTGCAGCTGAGTCTCCTGAATGGCTTGGATCTGGGATCCTGAATGGAGTGCAGCCTTTTGAGAATTGTAACCAAGTGATGAGTCCTAGAAATATTTTTGTCTTGGTATTTCCCCAACTTGCAGGTACTGAGTCCAGAGCCAGGCCCATAGTAGGTGTTAGTAGGCTTTCTAATGAAAGAGAAATAGATGGCTGGGACCCTAAAACTCTTGAGTCCTCCACCATCTGCCTTCCATCTTTGCAGGTCTTCAGGGAGGCAAGCAGATGGGACCCACCAGGAGAATTAACACTCTATTACTAACAGGGGTTTTGGCCTAAGCTTTTATGTAGCTTCCTATGGAGGAAATGAGTTGCACTGTGCATTGTCTCTGAGGACTCTGTTACCCAAACTAGAAGTTGGGGAGAGGGACAGCTGACAGTTCATTCACTTTCAGCATCTTGACATTTCACTCAACAGGTCTCATCACTCAGTAGCTGAAAGGGTACCTTTCCCCAGGTGTCTGACAACACCATCTTCCTATTATAAGACAAAGAGGCAATCCAAAGGAGACTTCCCCAAAGTGAGATTCCGTACAAAAGCAAAAGCATTTTTAGGCTGAGCTCTGGGCTCACAACTGTAATCTCAACACTTTGGGAGGTTGAGGCTGAGGGTCACTTGAGGCCAGGAGTTTGAGACCAGGCTGGTCAACGTAACAAAACCTCATCTCTATTAAAAATACAAAAAAATTAGCTGAGCATTGTGTGCACACCTGTAGTCCCAGCTACTCAGGAGGCTGAAGCATGAGAATCGCTTAAACCCAGAGGGGTGGAGGTTACAATGAGCCGAGATCTGGTCACTGCACTCCAGCCTAGGCAACAGCGTGAGACTGCCACAAAAAAAAAAAGAAAAAGAAAAAAAATTAGAAATGTTTTTGCACCTTTTTGTGAATGCTCCAATCTTCACTCACCCAGTTCAATTTTAAATATTTGACTTTTACCTGAACTTTTGTCAATGTGGAGTAAGTAGTTGGGCAAAGAGTTTGGGTATGTCAAACTCTTCATTTGCGAAGAGTAGAATGTGCATCTGACACATGATGTGCATAAATCCACGAGAAGAAGCAGAATCTGTGTTTCTGCACCTCCTCCCTGTATCTCTAGTTCCTGTCAGTTCTGATAAATCCTCTCCATGTGCAGTGTCTGAGGTGGCCTAGCCAAGCTGAAGTCATCCTTCAATGATCACACTCAATGTCAGCTCCTTCTAGGAATTATTTAGATCATTTTTTTTTTGAGACAGAATCTCTCTCTGTTGCCCAGGCTGGAGTGCAGTGGCACAATCTTAGCTCACTGGAACCTCTGCCTCCCAGATTCAAGCAATTCTCCCCACTTGCCGAGTAGCTGAGATCGTAAGTGCCCACCACCATGCTCAGCTAATTTTTTTTTTTTTGCATTTTTTTGTAGAGATGGGGTTTCGCCATGTTGGCCAGGCTGGTCTTGAGCTCCTGACCTCAGGTGTTTTGCCTGCCTTAGCCTTCCTAAGTGTTGGGATTACAGGCGTGAGCCACCACACCTGATAGTACATTCTAATAGCAGTGACTGGCCAATTCAATCCTGGTTATATTTGGGGATCCCTAAAAAGAATTACTTTGACTAACTCATTATTACATTAACATTATTATTAATCATCAAACATCTTACAGGACATCTAAATTATCATATTATTATAAAATGGGAGTCCTTGTGGTCTAAGATATGTTTATTCTAAGACTCAGAACCTCCCAGCCCCCAGTTTTGCATAAGCACAGTGGAGGAGATGTAGGAGTGTAGTTCATTGTAAAGATAAGAAAACCAAGGCAAAACCACTGATTCTAAAACAGTGAGGCCCCAGCAGCCCAGGCAGCTTTATGAGAAGTAGGAGCAGCTGAAGACGTGTCTGGAATAAAGAAAAACAATCACGGGATCCTTAGGGGAGAAGAGAGCAACTTATTTATGAGTATGTTTGAGAAACTCTAGCGTATGTACAGAAGTAGTTGGGAAATCTTTGAATAGTGGATGCAACATCCAAGAAATTAATTTTTTTGTTTTTCTAATTGGGATGTATGTCATCTGGGAAAGAAAAGGTAACAAAACTCACATCTCAGAGAGAAAACTTCACAATTGCCAAGTGGAATGATCTCATTTAAAAAATGATAAACCAGAAACTCTAAGAAAAGGAAAGTTTTGCCAGGTGCAGTATCTCACGCCTGTAATCCTAGCACTTTGGGAGGCTGAGGTGGGAGGGTCACCTGCGGTCAGGAGTTCGAGACCAGCCTGGCAACATGGCAAAACTCTGTCTCTATCAAAAATACAAAAATTAGCCAGGCGTGGTGGTGGGCATCTGTAATCTCAGCTACTTGGGAGGCTGAGGCATGAGAATGGCTTGAACCCAGGAGGCAGAGATTGCAATGAGCCTCAGAGGTTGCAGTGAGCTGCCAAGTTTGCACCACTGCACTCCAGCCTGGGGGACAGAGCAAGACTCTGTCTTGCCTCCACACATAAAAAAAAAGAAAGAAAGAAAGAAAAAGGAAAGTCTCTTAAAGGTCATCTGATGATATTCCTCACCTATTTTATAGGTGAGAAAATTGGAGCAGGAATGGAGGTTACATGGCTGCGTTGCAGGTTGTTTTGGAAGTGTTACCACCTAGATTTGGGAGCAATGATGTCTACTTACAGGGAGTCAAAGGTAAATGGCTGCAGTGTCCTGTCAGAGCAAAAGAATAAGACTCTTCTGCAATATATTTTTTCATCCTGACTTCAACTATTATGTCGTAACTTCAAGGTGAAACATTTACTGAATTGACATATCTAAATTCTAAAGTTTAAAAAAACTACTAAAATGACGAATCACTTCTGTTTTTATTCAACAAATAATGTAAAACAGGGAAGTCTTCTGATATTCATTCAACAGACATTCAAATAGTATTTTACAGGAAAAACCATTTTGCTTTCTGCCTTCCCGATACTATCATTCTAATTAGAAGGATGAGATTGGGGCAAAAAGAAACTAGAGCGTAGTGTATTAAGTGGCAAGTGCTACACAAGGCATTGGATTAGAGACTGTGGGGAATTTAATTCTTGCACAAGGGACTGGGGGAGGCTCCAAGAAGAGCGGGTACCTGAGAGAGGACATTGGATAACAGGTGGAATATCAATGGTTGAAATTGTAAGTAAGAGTGAAAGTTATTTTCTGGCAGAAAAAAAATAAAAAGAGGAAGTTAATAACAACAGCAGAGATAAAAACAAGCTACCTTTTGTTGAACATCTGCAGTACATATATTAGCTAGTGAATGTCTCAATGATAATCTTATGACGTCCTTATTATTATCCCTATTTAAAGGATGAGAAAACTGAGGCTCAGGGAGGAAAACTAGCTTGCTTGAGAACATACAATGAGTAAGTAGTTTGCCCTTGGCTCTGTTTGATTCCAAAGCCTCAGCTATTTACCTCAAAGTATTTTTAATAAAATAGGGAAAATACAATTTGTATTCAGGAATCCTCAAGCAGTCAGAATAACTGTAGTTAGGTGTTAGTGTTGGTGTGTTGAGGGAAACATAGAGACAGGTTTGATTCCACGGCTGACAGTGAAAGCACTGACTACTGGGGAAAGGTTCCGTTTATTAAATATTTTTCTGTGATTAAGATCCAAAAAAGAAAAATAAAAAAGTCAATGCACAATACATTTCTTTTAATAAGCATGTATTTAGAATCACTAAGTTAAATAAAAATTGCTTTAAATCATGACCTTATGAATTTTAAGCCAACATGGATGCATGGAAAAATCTAATACTATTTAAACAGTATTTTAAAACTAAATATGTGTGAAATCTGGCTTCTGTTTCTCAATGACCTCCCACAATATCCATCCAAAAAATATTGGAAGCAATTCTATCAGTCTTATTCTTGTGTAATGAGACGTATTTGCTGTACATGTACTTAAGGGGTCAGAGAGAAGCACTCAACATCCTGTTAGTGAAATTACAGTCCACCTTCTGAGAAGAGACTTCAGTTTTGCCTAATAGAGATTCAGCTCTAAAACCATTGAAATGCTAAACTGAAGCACCCACAGGCAGTGCCTCTTCCATTTTTCATATCTTGACTTTTGTCTCTGCCATTTCCCCTTAATTGAGATGAAAGAACAGATTGCCATCTGGAATCCCTATGTTAAGGTTAATAATTATCCTTTCTGTTTTCGCTGCTGGTGCCATTTAGAGAAAAGTTTTCTGGCTGACCAGGATGAATCTTCAAGGGAATCAGTGGCATTTCCTTATCTGACTGTCAAAAAAACCGGCAGAAAATGATCTTTCTGGTTTGGTTCGAGAGCAGCATTTCTCAGAGGCTGGTGGTCCCTCCAGCTCTATGGTTGAGTGACTTCTCTGGGGCCTGGGAGCTGTGTCCACCTAGTCTTGGCTACGGACTGTCCTGCCCTTCCTTGTCAAAGAAGGACAGCATTGGCTCAGGGCAGGGAAGCACCAGGAAGGTATGTGCTCAAGTTTGCCTGGATGGCAACAAAGATATCTGTGCAAACAACTGGCTGAGGGGGATATTGTTGTTTTGAAGATATTTGGATTTCTGTCTTAAATACTTTTTGGACTCACTCTCCATCTGAATGAACTGTTGGCATTCCATATTTTGGCAACTATGGAACTGTAAAGTGGGCTTTGAAACAGAGACAGAGGCTCTGGCTGCAAACTCCAACCCTTCCTTGAAGAATAACCTCAGGAAAGTTCAACATCCCTGGATCTCAGTTTCAAGTGAAAAGTTGGTGTAAAATTACCCTGAGAAATTTGGTGGATTAAATATTCGAGTGCTTGAGAACCCTTTGGCACGTAGCAGGCATTCATTAAACCCTCCTTGTTTTAAGTGAATGTTGCTCACGATTTGACATACTTATAGAGGCATATATATGTAATTCCTGGGTCTTTCTTCTTTTATGCAAAGAACAAAGGATTTTACCCCAGATGCCTTCTGACGGAGAGCCATAGCTGAGTAGACCTGCACGTGGGGCAGTATCTTCTTTTCTTTTCCTACCTTGGAGCCAATCCTCCTTTACCAGAAACATTCCCATCAGTATCAACACTGTTACCTCTGAGATGTGATTCACAAAACCGGCACAAAGCACATAATCACATTATCACAAAACACTTATTGAGTTGATTTTTGAGGTAGCATTTTCAGGTTTTCAGGATAAGGAGAGTCATTTTTTCACTCAAGGGACGTGCCATGTACCTAAGGGGTCGAGACGTTCCCTCTCGCTTCGTTCCTGCAATCCACTCAGAAGCTCACCGCTCAGCATGTCTCAGATGAGCTCTCCTTCCAGTTCAAAGCTCTAGCATCCCATGATCCAGCTGCTTCCTTCAATCTGGTGGAGAATGGCACTGAGATTAGGCTGGGGGGAAAAGCATATATTCTATTAAATCTTAGGCAGACAGTTTGAGAATTACGGTCGGAGCAGGGTAGGGAGGAGTATAAATCAAAGACAGCTTCTCAGAGGAGACACTCTCTCAAGGCTGTGTTTGTGACGGCTATGTCCCTCCAGTTCCCTCCATTACTCCCATTTTTTTTCCAGACTTGGTGCTGTTCCCCTTCCTCAGAATGGCTGGGTCTATGTCAAGATTCCGCTCTTCAGACAGATTTCTTTACCTTACCAGTAGGCACACAGCATAGACCCTTGGGATTTGTTTTTTACTTGAGAAAAAAAAAAGCTAATGAGATTAAAGCCTGGGGAAAAATCATGGAATAAAAGCAATTCAGATTCATTGAAACAAAACCCTAACAAAGCCTCAAAGAAAAGATGCCAGACTCTGTACATACTTAATGCTGCTTCCCCCTATACTTTATATTAGTTTTGTTCTTCATTTCAGCTTTGAAGCAAAACTGATACCACTCCTGCATTATTGGGTGTAAGGTGACTAAATAGTTATGTTCTAAGCATCCGCTGCTAGGGGAAGTGTTAGCTCTGATACAGAAGAACGTCACCACGTGTATCCTTCTACACAACAAGGGGTTTGTTCAACCTCTCTCACTAAGCAAAGAGTCACTCTTTCCACCACAGGCATTAAAAAATGTCCTCCCATAGCCATGACAGAAAGAAGAATTCCAATTCTGTGAAGAAGCTGTAGCTGTAACTAGGGAATGAGAAGTGCAGCCTTTTTCCTTTAAGCCAAGGAGCAAAGACCAGAAACCATCACCTGTGAGCAGTCAAGGCCCCAAGCAAGAAGCAAAGATGGGGAGCAGGCACAGAACAGGCACAGGAGAACGAGAACTGTGTGAAACACACAGACAATGTTATACTGACTGAGGCTTTTTACCAGTCCCTCAGTGAGTGGGGAACCAAACTATTATCAGAATAGTGGGTAGAGAAGTCGTTACATATTTGTGTATAAAACAATGCATTCCTTTAGAATGCATTGCTTTAGTGCCTCACACTCACTTGGTCCTTCCCACCGCAGGACCTTTGCACATGTTCTCTAACTGGATCAAGCTTCACTCCTCTCTTTGTCTACTTACCTCCTAATCATACTTTTGTATCTTCGCTTCTTCAGGAAGCCTTCCCTGCAAGGCATCTCCTAGGGTGTATGCCAAAAACAATTTTTTTTTTTTTGAGATGAAGTCTCTTTCTGTCACCCAGGCTGGAGTGCAATGGTGCAATCTTGGCTCACTGCAACCTCTGCCTTCCAGGTTCAAGTGATTCTCCTGCCTCAGCCTCCCAAAGAGCAGGGATTACAGGCACCTGCCATAATGCCTGGCTAATTTTTGTAGAGAGGGAGTTTTGCCATGTTGGCCAGGCTGGTCTTGAACTCCTGACTTCAGGTAATCTGCTCACCTTGGCCTCACAAAATGCTGGTACTACAGGCGTGAGCTACTGCACCTGACCTGGAAAACACTTTTTGTAAGACCACTGTCAATATAAAAATTTTGATTTAAGAATGTGTTACACAATTCAAGCAAGAATTCAATGAGGATCATAGAATAATGGGTAGAGAAGTGGTTACATATTTGTGTAAATTCGCAATAGGGCACATGAAAGATCTTTAGGGTGTCTAAGCACTATCTCTTCCTGTTCAGGTTTAGAATCATCTATTCATGTTCTTAATTGTCAAATATGCTGCCCCTGGCTAATTTCATGTATCCCATAGTGAGAAAATTTTTGCAAAACAAAATGCCATGGCTCTTCAGAGTGTTTAATAGAAACAACACAGATCTTCTTGCTTCTACAGTTTCCTAACATCATTGATTCCATGCTGGTGACATCATTGCTCAGGATGCTGGGTTATCCATAAGCAGCCCATGAATATGGGCTTTTAGTGACTCATTCAAAGATTGTTACTTTGTTTTGATTATGATGACTGCAAAGGTTGCCCCCAGAGTATGAGAGAAAATATGAATAGTATTTTGTTTTCTTCTCATGTTAAATTTACCATTAGGAATTTTATAGCATAAACATAGAGTAACACATCTTCCAACCATGACCTCTCTAGAATTCTTCAGGTTGTAATTACGTGATGTCTTTCAATAATGACCATGTTCCCGGCTTCCACAAATCTCCATCAGGGGAGAATAGGGGCGGTATCATGGTCGAGTGGCCCACCCACTTAAGCAATGCCTGTTAGCATGGCTTATGGTAAGCAATGATATCAACACATTGACAGAAAGCAAGGAGGATAGCTATTTGAAGGGTGCATTTATGTCACAGAACGGAGGACTTGAGAGCCCTGAGAGAAGTCCAGCTACCTCAAATGGAAGACTGCTTGATAAGTAACATGGAGCCAATGGAGGAGATGAGGGGACCATGGTGGGCACCAGTGATGAAGACATACAGGATATTGCATAGGTTACATTCTACCCTATGGTCCTGTAGAATGGGAGATGGCCACGTAGGGTGAGAGCTCATGCAAGAGCCCCCAAATGGAACTCATGCCCAAGGATCTGCAGCAGATCATCAATATCCTTGAGCCCCAAGCTTGTCCTACATATAACAGAGTGAGATTCCTCCAAATTCAGCAATCGACCACCCCTCTGGTGGTCCAATGGCCCCTTATACTGCAGACATCTGGGAACCAGCCTGGTGCTATCAGCTAGGCCTTTGTGTTGTCATTGAACGTGAATGATTTCATGGGACATCAACATCAAATGAGGCCACTTTGTGAGCATGATGCATCAAAACAAAAACAAGATCACTCTTTAATCATGTCTAAATGTGATTACATGAGATGAAACATGAACATGAACCTTGTTCAAGAGATGAAATTTCAAGCAGCTGTCTCTGCACAGATAGTTTTCCCCACTACTGGTCACACGGCAAGGAATGTGGGTGGCCTCTAAGAGCTGAGTGACTCTGATTGACATCCTGAAGGGAAATAGGGACCTCCATCTTACAACTGCAGGGAACGGAATTTGGCCAGTAACCTGCATGAGTGTGGAAGCAGATTCTTCCTCAGAGCTTCCAGAAAGAAATGCAGTCTGGCTGACAACTTGATTTCAGTCTCCTAAGACCCTGAGCAGATAATCTGGTTACACTGTGCTGGGACTTGTGACTTACAGAACTGTAAGCTAATACATGGGTGGGCGTTGTTTTAAGCCTCTAAGTGTAATTTATTATAAAGCAATAGAAAACTGATACAGACACCAAAGCTTATGATTCTTTTTTATTTCTGGTTTTACACTGCATTTAACTGTAGCAAGTGGTTAAAAATAATTTTTCTAGAATTTTTCTTCCTACAGTGAACTTATATAAAGTGCACTCTATACCACTTGAATTGAGTAGGATAACAATGCTCTCATCAGGTAATGCTCTCATAACAATGCTCTCATCTCTGCTTCTCTTCCTCCTACCCTGACATCAGCACCTGCAGTTTCTCACATCCCCATCACTGCCAACTTGGCATAGATGCTCCAGGTTTTATGTTTGGCCTCATACTCATTCACATGTTATCTAAGCATCCTGAGGGTAAAGCTTTTGCTTTTATTTGCACAAAGATATGTCTGAGAAGTGTTTGTGGTGTGTGTGTGTGTGTGTGTGTGTGTGTGTGTGTGAAATGTGTGGTTTCAAACTCTTTGTAGATTAAATTTGTTGAACTTAAATCTCTGATTTAAGAAGTATGTGAGAGGACTTCAAAAATTTCAAAGAAAAGGAAATAAAATTTTAAAACCATGAACTTTATTTCTCATAAAAAGTACAAGCTTATAAACTCTATAAGCTCCAACAAATTCAAAACACTTTTGTAAACAATGATACCAGCCATTTGGTCCATCCCCTACAGAACTGAGGGTCCTGGGAATTTACGTGTGTCAATTCAGGCTTTTTACATTATTAACTGAAAAAAAAATTAGTGCCCTTTAAAATTTTTTATAAGTTTAGGAAACAAAAGGCAGAAGGAGCCAAATCAGGACTGTAAGGTGGATGCCTGATGATTTCCCATAAAAACTCTTGCAAGATGTTCCTTGTTTGATGAGAGGAATGAGTAGAGAAGGACACTCCAGTGAAGATTTTCTGGGCATGTTTCTGCTAAAGCTTTGGCTAACTTTATTAAAGCACTGTCATAATAAGCAGATGTTATCATTCTTTCGCCCTCCAGAAAGTCAACAAGCAAAATGCCTTTATCATTCCCCAAAAATGTTGCCATGACCTTTGCTCTTGACCATCTACTTCTGCTATGACTAGACCACTTTTACCTCTTGGTAGCCACTGCTTTGATTGTGCTTTATCTTCAGGATCAATTGATAAAGCCATGTTTCATCTCCTGTTACAATTCTTTGAAGACATGTTTTAGGATCTTGATTCTACTTGTTTAAAATTTCCATTGAAATCTCTGCTCTTGTCCGGAGCTGATCTGGTTGCAACAGTCTTGGCACTCATCAAATGGAAAGCTTGCTCAACTTCAATTTTTAAGTCAGAATTCTGAAAGCTGAAAAAATTGAGATGTCTATGGTGTTGGCTATGGTTTCTGCAGTTTATCATTGGTCCTATTTAATTAAGCCTTGAAAAGGTTAATTTTTTCCTTGTAACAAAGTGGATGGTCTGCCACTGTAGGCTTTATCTTCAATGGCATCTTGTCCCTTCTTAAAAGAAGTTACCCATTTGTAAACTGCTGGTTTCTTTGGGGCGTTGTTCCCATAACTCTTTGTAAATCATCAGTTATTTTATCATTCTTCCACACAAGTTTCACCATAAATTTAATTTTTGTTCTTGCTTCAATTTTAGCAGAATTCATGTTGTTCTGATAGAGGTTCTTTTCAAACTGATGTGTTTTCTTTCTTCATGATTCCAATTAAATTCTTTTCACACAGTATAACAAATTAGTACAAGTTTATTTTGGTGCAAAAAATTTGAAATCCATGCATTTTTTTTTTACAATATGCATTTTCCATGGATTTTTTTCAAGACCCCTCATACTAGATTTTTGTTATTTGAACTTTTGCCTTTTCATAGCATGTTTTTGGTGATCTAGTGAAGTATTCAGAAAATTGGAGTAAATAAATTAATGGCATTTTTTTATCCAAGATGGTTCAGATATGTAGACAGAATGCCTGAATTAATGCTTAAAATATTGTAGGAGAGATATTATCTCTAAGTTTGAATTGGACCAATGTTTGCTTTCTTTGAAATTGGCACAAAACATACCTTTAAAGGTGAACATTTACAACTGTGTTTGATTAGAAAGATGCACAGGATGGTTAGTCAGGTTGCATAATGTCCTGGTGAAATTTAGTGATCTGGTGTTTGTATATTCCTCAGAAAAATGAACATAAGACTTTTTATATTGGCCTGGACATTTCAAGCATGTGTCTTCTGTCTTATTGGAACTAAAGACCAGTGGATGAAAGTCGAAATTTGTTATTTCTTATTTCCCAAACCACATATATGCAAGAAAAAGAAAAAAAGAGTAAGCTATTTTCACTTAAGAACGTCCTTGTGAAAACAATAATCATGTTACTATTTAAAATTCAGATACTTGAATACATATCTTTTTAGGTTTTCCTACGAAAAATAAGAAGTGTACATAGGCCATTTCTGTTGCATACCAAAGTATAATGGCTGTTGCATGCAATGTGAGATTGTTTCAGTTACAAGCTGTATTAGCCACTTTTCCCAAGAATATCAGAGTTTTTTTTTCTTGAAAGAACTACTACCAGATGAGGTACGGTTATTCATGTTTGGGTAAAGGGCAGACATTTTCTTAAAAATTAATGACATCAGACTGTCAGTTCAGGAAAACAATGATCACTCTTTGTTGCTAATGAGGAAATTAAAGCTTTCAGGAGAAAACTGAAACTTTGAAAAATGTAATCTGTCATTCTTAATATGACAGTTTCCTAGTACTTAAAAGTTTCCAATGAGATTGGTGGTGATGTTAATGATGCCACTTATGATATTACTCAGCAGAATGTGTTAACATTTGGCAGATCTGCCTAACTTGGGGAACCAGTAGGAGTTTATGAACGAATAAAAGGGGAATAGATATGTAAAACTTTATTGATATGATTTGATTCTCCATTGCAACCAACCTTTAAGAAATTTCCACTTGTCTACTTTTGGTATTCACAAATATATAGAAAGAATATTCACAAATCTAAAAAGAATATTCACAAGTATCTAGAAAGCCAATTTAAATATTCCTCTTCTTTCCAAATGAATGTCTGTATAAGGCTGGATTTTCTTCATATACTTTAACCAAAGCAATACATGTCAACAAATCGAGAGCAGAAGAAGATATGAGAATTTAGCTGGTTTTTATTCAGCCAGATATTAAAACAATTTGCAAAAATATTTTTAAATGCCACTTTTCTCATTGTCTGGTTTCTAAAAACACAGCAATCTTTTTCAAAATATATAATTTATGTTACCATGTAATTTTTGTTATGATTTTAAAATTCATTAATAACTACATATTTAAAAAGTCTTAGTTTTTATTTTAAAAATCATAACATTGATAAATATAACTTCTAAACAAAAGTTATTTGTAGGGATCAACAGTTTTGAAGACTTTAAAGGGGCCAGAGGACAAAATATTTGAGAACCACTCCCACAGGTTTTACCCCATTTAAAAAATAAGATACAACCACATACAGAAAAGTGAATAACATATAGCTATATCATTCAACAATAATATTAAAGTGAACTTCTGCATAATCTCCAGTGTGGTCAAGAACATTACAGGCATCTAGAAAGCCCCCATTTGCCTTTCCCAATCACATTCCCCTCTTTCCCATTTTTTATTTTTTCTTAAATACTTTAAAATTTGTTTACACATATGTATAGCTCACTATTTATTAGTTAGTGCACTATGTGTTTTAATTTATTTAAACTTTATGTCAGCCCTAAGAGGCACTATCATTAACCCATTCTATAATTTAAAAACTTAGGGAATAGAGAGGTTAAATCACTAGTCCAAAGTCAAGTGGTGAGTTAATATTTATACCTAGGCAATCTGGTCTAGCATCAAGTTAGCTGGTTACTTTTATCTATAATATATTGTCTCTCTCTAAAACTTTATATTCTTACCTTAAAGTCCATAGGGCAAAAGTGGCCTTGGTGTTCTGTTTGGCTCTTTGGGTTTCTGTGTCAGTTTATTAATAAAATCTTGCTTGCTTTTCAGTGCTTTTAGAAATATCTTAAAATATGCTTTCAGGAAATTTTAGATGCTTTCAATGACAGGCTTAGTCTGATTATTTATCTTTCTTTATGACATATTAATATAAGATCCCATTCTGTGTTAATATTGAGCCCTTGGAAATGTAATGAATGTTAAAAGATGTGTTTGGGGCTTTGATGATATTCAGTATTTTTCTGGGCTTTATAAATAGTGCCTCAACTTGTCAATATTTTTAGGGTCTTCACTTACTTATTCATACCTTTTGCCAAAAGAACTTTAAGCATCACGTCTTCACAATACCTTTCAAAACTTTCTAAAACCATTCCCTGGGCTATCAACTGTAGCTCAATGTCTGTAATTACATATATCTATGATTACAGTACTTTGTGCTTACCCACAGAGAAATTTATCTGCAATTTTTCTCCATTCATTAGACCAAGTTAAATCTCCTGTACTCCTCATTAATATGGTGTTTTCACTACTCTAAAGAGTTTAATGCCATCTTTACATGTATCACCCTCCTGACTCCTCCAAGATATTTACTTATTACATGAAAGTAGTTAGAGTAATGGTCTTCCATGGTGTAAAGTCCTTCATCCATTTAAGGGTGTATTTATCCTTACACAAGGCATTTCTCTGTTGATAAATCAACCTTCTTTTCTAGTCACCAGAGACTGTAAGCATAGTCACACTGGAATGCAATTTTCATGATAGATTTTTAAATAAACCCTTTTAAAGGACTTGTGGATGTTGAGATCATATTTACCAAGTTCCCTCTTTATCTATGAATTTCCTTCCTTCCTTCCTACCTTCCTTCCTTCCTCTGTTTCTTTCTTTCCTCTTTCTCTTTCTTTCTTTCTTTCTTTCTTTCTTTCTTTCTTTCTTTCTTTCTTTCTTTCTTTCTTTCTTTCTTATTTTATCTCTCTTTTTCTCTC
>PVKP010011720.1:0-27827 GCA_004027715.1 Plecturocebus donacophilus | reverse complement strand
AATTTTCTTTCACAAAACTCTGATGTATTTGTCGTAAAGTTCATTCTTTTCTCTCCATAGGTAAGGTTTTTGTAATTATCCAATGGTTTTTGTTGTCTGTTATAGATTCCACTACAATGGAAAATAGCTTAGTGCTTGTACTGCAGAATGGGCCTTAAATGTACACTGAGAAAGTATCTTCGACAGAGGCACATTCCCTGAAGAGCAGTGTGTTGCCACAGTGATCTCATGGTTGTGAAATTCTAGGGGTCTTTATTGCTGTTTTCTTTTGTCCACATTTAGATATTATCAAGAAGTGACTGTGTTACCTGTACAGCCACTACTATTTTACCTTTTTTTGAAGGGAGCTAGTTTAATCAAAATTTTTTGTTTATTTGTTTCTACATCCATTGAGCAGAAAGAGGCAGAGATAAAAAATCATAGCTATACAGTGACCCTTTAAATGAGGCTTGCATCAACTCATTCTCTTACATGACACGAGTGCTGCTGATGTCCTGCTGAGTCAGAGGCAACCGATCAAATAGCCCCTAGAAATCCCTGCCCTTCTCTGGCAGGGTTAGGGCTGAGACTAGACCTTAGACAATTTGGAGTGACCAGTGATTTCAGCTCTCATCCCCTTCAGATCAGCACATATATATATTTAGCACTGTAAGTTTCTAATATAGTCACCCAGGTCTGGGTCTCAGACCTACTGATATTGCCAACGTCAATATCTGTAACAGGTCACTTATTTGTAAGTCCAAAGTGTTGGAAAACCATGCTGAGAACAGGTATTCCACTAATCAGTATTTTCCCAAATATTTTATGTTTCTTAAAGGGAAAGAAAGTCATTACTCCCTCCTTTGCTTAAGTGGTAAATGAAAAAAGTGTTTCTCTGAATGGTCAGAATTTTGTACAGGATATAGGACAGTGTATAGCTCTGCACATAATAGTAACTCATGAATTTTTATTGGATGAATCAATTAAACAGACAATAAAAACTATATCTTCTCATTAAATTCAGACAAATTTTTGAAGTAAAATAGAAGGTACCTGTGATGGTGACTTTTCTGTGCCAATTTGCCATGGCCATGAGGTGCCCAGGTATCTGTTCAAGCATTATTTTGGATGTGTCTGTGAGGGTGTTTGTTGACAAAACCAACATTTGAATCAGTAGACTGAGTAAAGCTTATTGTCCTCCATATTTTGAGTGGGTCTCATTCAGTTAGTTGAGGACCTGAACAGAACAAAAGGCTGACATTCCCATGAGTAAGGGGAAACTTGTCTTATTCAACTGCCTTGGGCTGGGACCTCATAAATAATCATGATCAGAATGTTGGTAGAAATATGTACCTTAGAGGCCATTCTAGTGAGGTTTCAGATGGAAATGAGGAACATGTTATAGGAAACTATAGAAAAGGTAATCCTTGTTATAAAGTGGTAACAAACTTGGCTGAACTGTGTATTCTTATGTTTTGCAGAAGGTAAAACTTGTAAGCAAGGAAGTTGGTTATATACTGAAGAAATTTCTAAACAAAGTGTTGACGATGGTGTGACTTGCTACCACCTGACTGCTTATAGTAAAATACAAGAAGAGAGAGAGAAATTGAAGAAGGAATTGTTAAGCAAACAAACAAAAAACTCCAAACCTACCAACCTACGCACAAAAAACATCAGAAATTAAATATTGAGAAAATCCTCAGTCTATCCATATTGCAAAATAATGATAAAGCATGTTCTAAAGAGAACACCAAAGGTATGGCTGGTCTATCACTTGATAAAGAGTTTATGGTGTATATGAGCAGGAACTCTGCTAGTTTGAACTAAAGGGGATGGAGATGGGACAAAATAAAGGAAGGCTGTCAGGCTTCTTGGATTCTACAGGGCAGGACAATAGAGGCATTTGGCTGTGAAGATGAGCTGTTCTTCAAGAAAAGGGAAGAATGGCCCTGAAGTGAATTCAGAGATAGGCAGGACTGCCACTCAGGTCCAGGGGGTAAGACTGTTTTCTCCTTGGTTTCAGAGAAAGGGGATTTGGCATAGAGCTATGTGGTCCTCACAGAAAACCTCAGGGGTGACGCCCGCTCGGATAGTTGAGGGGCAGGATCCTCCCAGATAGCTGGAGGGACAAGGTGGCTCTGTAGAGCTGTGGAAATGACACTACCATCCTAGGAAGCCTGGAAGGTGGGACATTGTATTAGTCAGGGTTCTCTAAAGGAACAAAACTAATGGAATATATATATATAGACACACTCACACATATATGTGTATGTATATATATAGCTATATGCGTGTGTAGATATACACACATACATATATGTATTTAATTTATATATATGTCTGTGTGTGTGTGTCCATATATATATATGGATATATATATATATATATATATCCATATATATATACACACATATATATAAATATATGGGGGAACTAATTAAGGATTAATTCACATGATCACAAGGTCCCACCACAGGCTATCTGCAGGCTAAGGAGCAAGGAGAGCCAGTCCAAGTTCCAGAACTGAAGAGCTTGAAGTCTTATGTTTGCAAGCATTAAGCATCCAGCACAGGAGAAAGATGTAGGCTGAGAGGCTGGGCCGGTCTCTCTTTTCACATTTTTCTGCCTGCTTATATTCTAGCCACACTGGCAGCTGATTAGATGGTGCCCACCCAGATTAAGGGTGAGTCTGCCTTTCCCAGTTCACTGACTCAAACGTTAATCTCCTTTGGCAACACCCTCACAGACACACCCAGGATCAATACTTTGCATCCTTCAATGCAGTCAAGTTGACAGTATTAACCATCACAGACACCAAGCTAGAGAGGATTATTCTCAACTCTTAAGGTCTAATGGATTTGCCCTCCTTGGGTTTGGATCTTCTTGGGAACATCAGCACTTTCTTTCTTCCAGTTTCTCCTTTTGAGAATGGGAATATCTATTCTCACCATTATATTTTGGAAGCCCATAACTCATTTGGTTTCACAGGTTCACAGCTAGAGGGAAATTTTGCCTCAGAAGGAATTATATATCATGAGTCACATCCATATCTGATTTAGATGTTTAGATGAGGCTTTGAACTTTAAGCTTTAGACTTGATTGTGGCATGAATTAAGACTTTTAGGGTTGGAATTTCTGGGACAAAATGAATGTATTTTGCATGCAAGAAGAAGTTAAAATTTGAGAGGTCGTGGCAGAATGTTATGGACTGAATTTTTGTGTTCCCTCAAATTCACATGTTGAATGAAGCCCTAACCTACAACGTGACTATATTTGGATACAGAGCCTGTGAGTGGACAATAAAGGTTAAAAGAGCTTATGAAGGAGGGTTCTACTCCAATAGGGTCTGAGCCATTATGAAAGAGGAAGAGACACCAGAGCATGTTCTCTTCTGCCAAGCAAGGACATAGTATAAAAGGTGTCATCTACACATCAGGAAGAGGGCCCTCAGCAGAAACAGAACTGTCTAGCACCTTGACTTGGCCTTCCCAGGCTCCAGAACTAAAGAAATTAGCTTCTTAAACTAATTTAAGAAATACATTTCTATAGCTTAAAACACCCAATGTATGGTATTTTACTATGGCAATCTGGGCAGACAAAGACAATATCCATCACATTTCTTCTGAGAAGCTCTAAATAGTCTAGAGGTAATAGAAGAGCAAAGCATATGATCACTGTCTCATGTGGGACTCCTGTAAAGAAAGTATTCCCTATTTACCTTCAGTAATGCCATTAGTAGATGTGATCTGTATGTGATATTGACAGTTGAGAGTGTTCTAGTAGAATTATGTTGCATAATTCTTATTCCAGATTGCTTGGCAAACAAAACATAACAACCTCAAGAAGATGAAGGTGAACTGTCCTTTTGCTTGTTGTGATTAACAAAAAAAAAATCAATTTGCTTTTTAAGCGCTCTTTACAGACTGTTTATATGATATAAAATATAATAAGTGCAGCTTAAGCTATTAACATATAGCCTTTAAAATGACACAAGGACTCCATGAAGACAAAGTGATCAAGTGAATTGCAGAACTGGGGAACAGTGAAGGGCTGCAAACTCCCCATCCAAAACACTGTTTAAAAGTTGTCCACACTGAATATAGTAAGAATATCATGATGCACAAATGTCCTCTGCAAATCTTTAACCTGTTAAGTTCAAACAATGTCTTCTATCTAACTTTTAGTTTTAGATCCTAGAAATAGGAAGAGAATTTGTCAAGATTTTGGGAGATGAAGGGAAGGAATGCCCAAAGGGATGGAAAATATAGGAGTAGGATGGCTAAAGAAATCAGAATCACTTAAGAAACATTATGTGGCTAACATGTCTTCATTTATACAAAGGCCTAATTAGCAAGGTGCTGGACATTGTTACTGATTCAACTTGAATAAAGGGAATTGTTGAAGTTGAAGGTTTACGTTAGAAACAAGGGGAAATTATCTTACTAGAAGTAGTAGTATCTACTAACAAGATAAATATGTGGTCATCCGAATCCCCACAAAAATTCCTTTTTTTTTTTTTTGAGAGAGGGGATCTCGCTCTGCCACCTAGACTACAGTGCGGTGATGCTGTAACAACTCACTGAAGCCTAGAACTCCTGGGCTCAAGAGATCCTCCCACCTCAGCCTTCCTGGTAGCTGGGATTAGAGGCACATGCCAGTCACCATCCCCAGCTAATCTCTTATTATCTTATGGAGATTAGATCTCACTATGTTGCCCAGGCTGGCTTCGAACTCCTGGCCTCAAGCAACCCTCCCTTTCAGCCTCCCAAAGCACTGGGATTACCGGCATAATCTATCATGCCTGAGACCCCAAAATTGTTTATTTTGGCCTCAGCACAGTCCACTTGGCCTGTGAACTAGAGCAGCCATGAAGCTCTGGAGTTGTCAAATTGACCACTGACCAAATGAATAAATAGCCACTGTCAATGCTAAGTAGATAATTACAACTATTTCCTCACAAATCCCCAAATTCCATTATTGCTTAAGTTTTCCAGAAATGTTAGTCAGTAATAGATACACAGTTCAAATTTTCTACATTATTTCAGTTTTCTAATTGATGGAGATAGAAATGCAGTCCAACCTATTGTTAAATAATGCAAAGGGTGGTTAAAAGCCTAACTGAGGACACCTTGCACAAAGAGAGAGATGGCTGGATGTTGTCTGAAAAGATTTGAGCAAAGCCTGCCTGGAGATAGAAGAATGGAATAAATGACTTCTGCAATTTCTAGCAGCGTTATCATTCTGCAGTCTACATGTTGGCTTTCAACACTAATAATAAACAACCGTTGACTGACTGTTGGCTTAAAGCAGTATGTGGGTCTGCATCTGCTTTTCCTCTCCCTGGACCCTTCTCCCGCTTCTCTGATTTCTGGGTCAGGTATATGCCTTCGCCTCTGTGAGGAAGGGCCCTGGCTTCAGGATGTCCATGCTATCATGACAGAGCAAGAAGGGTGGACAGGAGCTTCAACCAGTCCTTGTGACTTTGTGTCCAGCTCCATGCACTTGAGCTCCAGCTTGTTCTGCTCTCCTCCACTTTGTAACTGCTTTAGGCCATTTGGGCTTCTATAACAAACTACCATATACTGGGAAGCTTATAAACAACAGAAGTTTGTGTCTCACAGTTCTGGGGGCTGGGGAGTCCAAGGTCAAAGTGCCGGCTGATTCAGTGTCTGGTGAGACATCTGTGTAAGTGGGGAGAGAACTCTCCAGGATTTCTTTTATGAAGACACTAATTGCATTCATGAGGGCTCCACCCTCATGAACTAATCACCTCCTGAAGACCCCATCTCCTAATACCATCACATTAGGGGTTAGAATTTTAATAAATAAATTTTGTTGGGACACAAACGTTCAGTCCATAGCAGTAACCTTCCTATCTGTCCTCTGGACTTCCTGCACTGGCATCTGACTTGAAATGTAACTAGCTTCCACAGCTGTGAAATCCCTTACAATATACTCATGCATATAAATCTCCTAGTGTTTCTGCTTCTCTGGTTGAACCCTGCCTAATACACATGATAAAACTCTTCCAAGAAGGTGAGACACCAGGTGAACACTTAATGAAGTAAGTAAATGCCTCCACTAAGATTAGAAATGTGCAGTTGGTAGAATCCCACATCCTTCTATAATCAAATCACTTCCTTAAACTTCACTAGAGCCAAACCATAAGAGATGAACTGATAGAGAAAACTACTTAAGTGTACTCAAGGTCATTTGTTACCAGCTTTTAAATATTGATAGAGAAATACTCCCATCTCATACATAGGGAAAACAGAAGATCAAAAAGCTTAAATAAACTTGAGCCCCTGGCTGCATTAAAGGGAGTTCAAGGTTGAGATTTTATAATATCCATATGGTTCCAGTTAGAGTTGGATGGATTCAGGAAAGCTGTGATGGTTATCAGACTGACTTCCTGGACTCAGATGGAAGGAACTCACATATATGGTGTATGCTAGATACTTGCTGATTTCATTCTCTACTCTTGGCAGTGATGACTTCCCACAGAACCTATAAGAGAAAAGCAATCAGAGAGTAATGTCACATATAAGTCAGTGTGAGTATACACACACATGCATGTACACACATAATAATAGCTAACACTTCTATAATCCTTTGGTTGTAGCAACTTAGTCACCAGCATAACCTGTAACTAGGTAATATTATTACAACTGTTTATCAGAGAGGAAAGGAAGGCCTTATGGGATTAAGTGTCTTGAGAGGGTCATGCTGAGGTAACTGATATCTACAGCCTAGTAACCAATTCAGTCTTGCTTCAAGACCTCTCTGCCTATTAATTCCACTATGCAAGTGTATAATCCATGTGGGTGTGCAGGTGTGCAAACCTGACATCTGTAGTTCATAACCTGGCTATAAATTGCTTTTTCAACTCCATCTTTGTTCTTTCTTACATGTTCTAGCATTTAAAATTTCCATAACATTCTTATGTTTAAAAAATTTTTTGAACGTTTTTATAATAGTTGTTCTGAACTACTTAAGTTTATCTCTCTATTATTTCTGTGTCGGTGTCTACTGACTGAGTCTTTTACAGTTTTGGGTCACATTTTTCATGCTTCTTCACATGTCTGGTGATTTTTTTAATGGAAGCTGAACATGGTGACATCACATTGCTGCAAGTCTCTCTCTCTCTCTCTCTCTCTTTTTTTAATCGAGATGGAGTCTCGCTCTGTTGTCAGGCAGGAGTGCGGTGGTGCAATCTCAGCTCACTGCAACCTCCACCTCCTGGGTTCAAGGCACTCGCCTGCCTCAGCCTCCTGAGTAGCTGAGATTACAGGCACATGCCACCACATCCAGCTAATTTTTGTATTTTTAGTACAGATAGGGTTTCACCATGTTGGCCAGGATGGTCTCGATCTCCTGGCTCCATGATTCACCCACCTTGGCCTCCCAAAGTGCTGGGATTACAGGTGTGAGCTACTGTGCCTGGCCGTCTCTCTATTTATATATATATATATATATATATATATATATATATATATATATACACACACACAATGAGAAACAGAGAGAGAAAATATATATATATATATTATATTCTATATATATATTCTATATATATAAAATGTATATTCTCTCTATATATTCTATATATATAAAATGTATATAGTACAATATACATTCATATATTAGCATATATTATATTACTGAATAATATATTAATATAATATATTTATGTATTATACTTGCATATATTACTTAAAAATACATATGAATATACATATATCTCTTTGGGGTTTTATTTTTCTTTAAGTAGTATTAAATTTTCTTTTGGCAGTAAGTTAAGTCATTTATATGTGAGCTCCGTCTTTTTAAAGCTGATTTTAAAACTTGTTAGGTTGGGTTTAGGCCAACCTTTATTCTAGAAGTAGTTTAGCTTTATTCCTACTATTGGAGTCTCTTGAGTCTCTCCTGAATATTCTGGATGTTTCGACAATATACTCCACTAGCCGGATGGATGAACCTCACAGATGTCCCAGTCCTGTGTGAGCTCTGGAAGTTATTCTGCACACAGCTACCTGCTCTTTGTTGTTTCTCTTCAGAAGTTGTTTTTTATTGTCTAGACTTGTGGATTCTCACAGTATGCTCATGTTATTTAGGCAAAGACTAGAGAGGATTCGATGCAGATTTGGGGAACTTTTTTTTTTTGAGACAGAGAGCAACGGCACAATCTAGGCTTACTGCAACTTTCGCCTCCCAGGTTCAAGCGATTCTCCTGCCTCAGCCTCCTGAGTAGCTGGGATCACAGGCGTGCACCACCATGCCCAGCTAATTTTTGTATTATTAGTAGAGATGGGGTTTCACAATGTTGGTTAGGCTGGTCTTGAACTCCTGACCGTGTGATCCGCCCACCTTGGGCTCACAAAGTGCTGGGATTACAGGTGTGAGCCACTGCGCCCAGCCAAGGGACATTTTTATCTGCATAACTTGCTTCTCTAGCAACTTCCACCACACATTCCAGTCTCCTCATCTTCCCTGAACTCCAAACTCTGTATCCTTAGCTCAGTGAGAGTGCTGTGCTTCTTCTCCCTGTATTGTGGCCTAGAAGGAAGGAAGGTGAGGCAATTCCAGGGGTCACCTCATTTGTATTTTTTCTCTCAGGGATCCTAATCCTGTACTGCCCTTTCTAAGATCTGATAACAATCCTTTTCTGTACTCTGCTCTGTTTTCTAGTTGTTTACAGTAAGAAAGCAAATCTGATATCGGTTATTCCATCATGACTAAAAGTAGAATTCAATAATTTTGTTGTAAATGAATTATTAATGGATAACAGTAGTTTAAACACGACTGAGTATGGATGAATTGCCATAAAACTACATTGACCAAAGCTTTATGTTTGTGTTTTTTCAAAAGCACCTTTCAATGTATAGCTTATACATTTTCTTTTCTAGGTTGGATTATGAGAATTTCTATGCTTTTACCATCTTTTCCTGCATATACGTCATCAAAGGGCCCTGATATGTGGTTTTGCAAGGCACGTCTGTGGATTTTTGCAGATATTTCAACCATATCAGTAAGTACTATTTCATGCTCAGATCAACTGTGGATACATATAATGAAAATTTACTAGTCCATATTTTTCTCAGTCCAACTATCCCATGAGGTTGATGAAAAATGAAATAAATCCTGTCAGCATTGTTACAGCTCTTAGGGGCAAAAACCATTACACATTTGAAGAAAACAGGAAGTGTATTTAGTGGACAAGGGACCAGAAGAGCTAGAGGTACCCCAAGAACTTCACCTATCCTGGGACACAGATGTCCTGGCTGCATAGTGTTCCTGGGCACGGCTTTAGCTGAATGCTTGGATATCAAAGGGGAGTCCCTAGCAATGGAACAAAACTGAACATTCAAAGAGAAGGCTCTGAAAGGAGGTCATGTGTCTGAAAATCTGGAACTACTTGTCAATCTCACTCCTACTTTGAATGAGAGTCTTCTTTGTAGGGAAAGTATTTTTTTATTATCTTTGAGCATTCAATAGGGGCTCAATACATGCTTGTTAAATAAATCATTGTGAAGGGTGAGCACAGGCCCATGTAAACATCTCCCAGCCCTGTGCACACTCTTCCTCTTAGGTTTTAATTTGTTTTTGTTTGTTTTTTCTCACCAAACAGAGGCCTTTTTATGAGGGGATCATTTTCTAAAAAATACCCAGAAATCAGATGTGTAGTGGATACTTTGCTAGTTAACAAACATTTCCCGATGCTATGGGGACAGTGTTATTTATTTATTTTTATTTATTTATTTGTTTGTTTATTTTGAGACAGTATCGTTTTGTTGCCCAGGCTGGAGTACAGTGGCATAATTTCAGCTCATTGCAACCTCTACCTCTCCAGTTCAAGCAATTCTCATGCCTCAGCCTCCCAAGTAGTTGGGACTACAGGCACGTGCCATCATGCCCAGCTAAATTTTTTTTGTATTTTTAGTAGAGACAGGGTTTCACCACGCTGGCCAGCCTGGTCTCCAACTCCTGAGCTCTGGCAATCCACCTGCCTCAATCTCACAGCAGTGTTCTTTATAATCCAAAGTCACACTGCCATCTCTGTAATCTATCTCCTGGACTGAAGAAGAGCCGAGGGGGCACTGTGTGGCATTAGCACTCGTGTCCAAGTATGCTGTAGGTACATCAAAGATGCCATGCAAGCAGTTTGGATGCAAAGTCAGAATCACCAGCTTTTCCGTCATTCCCCAGAGGGGGGTTGGGAATCAGTCAGTTATGAAGCACTTCAGAACTCCTGGGAGATATCAATAAAATGAGACATCCATGTATAAAATAGAATTATATAGCTCCCAGTAGTGTTCTTTTGAGAGACAGTAACCCATTTAATATTTTGAAATGGCTTGCCCAGACAGCATTCTTTGGAACATCTTCTGCTTTTTTTGACCTCCATCTCAAAGGTCTTCCAGCTTTTAAATAATTCCACGGTTCTCTGGACTTTGTGAGGAAAGCAGCTAAGATGTCTCATTGTTGCAAATGGGATTTTTTCAGAATTTCAGATTGCTGGTATCAAAAATGTAATGAAACAAAAAGTGGCTTAAACTTGTTCTTCACTAGTCATGTTCTCTTATTCCATGTCTTCCTTACACATTCAGAGCATGAATGTAGATCCCATTAGACTGGGCTATTTCTTAACCAATATTCTTGTCTTTGGAAATGGAATGTGAAAGTGTACCATGACTACTACTGACTGCGGCCTGCTTTTACAAATACTTCATAGTTGCCTGATGCATACTTAGAAATCATTTGAGCAACAGAAATTAAATCAAGCAGGAATGAGTGATTACATAAAATATAGTTTTAGTTAGAAGGCCTGGGTCAAAGCCCTGGAATTAGTTCCTTAGTCATGGAAGGTGGCTCCATAGATAGTCTAATCACAGCCTCTTTATATATAATGAGTGGAGTATTTCCCAGTTTATGTACTACATAGGATTAATAAAAAGATTAAATAAAATCACATATAGCATGCATATATTTCTCTATATATGTGTGTGTTTGTATCCCCTATTCACATTAGCTAGGCAATAGTTGCCAATTTTTTCAGGAATTTCATAAAAGCAATTTTTATATAAGTAATTTATTGGTAGTGAAGTGGACAAGAGTAATAATCATGATGATGATGGTGATGAATAACTACCATTTTACCATTTTTGTGGTACCTCTTTAAATGCTTTTCATACATTATTTTCATTAATCTTAGCTTGTCCGGTTGAGGAGATCACTTTTCCCCAGTCACACATACACATCATGGAAGAGTATGCAGCCATAAAAAAGGATGAGTTCATGTCCTATGCAGGGACATGGGTAAAGCTGAAAACCATCATTCTCAGCAAACTGAGATAAGAACAGAAAACCAAACACCACATGTTCTCACTCATAAGCGGGTGTTGAACAGTGAGAACACACGGACACAGGGAGGGGTACATCACACACCGGGGCCTGTCGGGGTGCAAGGGGGGTTAGGGGAGGGATAGCAGGGGGTGGGGAAATTGGGGAGGGATAGCATTAGGAGAAATACCTAATGTAGATGACAGGTTGATGGATGCAGCAAACCACCACATCACATATATACCTATGTAACAAACCTGCATGATCTGCACACGTACCCCAGAACTTGAAGTATAATTAAAGAAGAAAAGAAAAAAAAAGTGAGTATCTCAATGGAAAAAAAGAAAAAAAGAAAAAAAACTTTCCGCAGTCACACATCCAGGAAGCCCAGCAGAGATTCACACTCAGGTCTTATTGGGGTCTACATTTGTGTTCTGTGTACTACCGTGTCTTCTTTCGCTCTGTCTGGTAGAGCCAAAAGAATCAGCAAGAAAATAAGGAAAAGTTGTTTGAGACATATTTAAAAATAAATTAACAATACAGAAAGGATCTCTTGCCCAATTGTTAAAGAATAATAAATTAATAAATTATGCAAGTAACATATGCCAATATAAATATGCAGTGTGACCAGAAACCAATGACAAAAAGTGAAATTTACTCGATTGGAGAGAAGAATCCTTTTGAAAATAAACCTTGGCCTGCTGCAGTGGCTCACGCCTGTAATCTCAACGTTTTGGCAGGTCAAGGCAGGCGGATCACGAGGTCAAGAGATAGAGACCATCCTGGCCAACATGATGAAACCCTGACCCTACTAAAATTACAAAAAAATTAGCCAGGTGTAGTGGCACGTGCCTGTAGTCCCAGCTACTTGGGAGGCTGAGGCAGGAGAATCACTTGAACCCGGGAGGCGGAGGTTGCAGTGAGCCTAGATGATGCCACCGCACTCCAGCCCGGCAACAGAGTGAGACTCTGTCTCAAAAATAAATAAATACATAAATTTTGAATCAAAGGAAATATACAAATCAAAATTACAGAACTTCTAGAAAAACATGCTTATAGAAACCATGTTAACAGTTTTAGGAAATAATTAAAAGAAAGAAAATAAAAACAATAAACATACGATTCAAAAGTTAAGAAAACACACAAAGACACTAAAACATCCAAACAAGGAAAGAATAAGAACTACAAGTGGAAAAAGTCAGTAAATTAGAAAAAGAAAAAAGAAAAAAGCCCAGCTCATTTATTGTTTACTGTTTTCAACTCAGGATGTATGTGTCTGAAATGCAGGGTTTTCAGGGCCCTGGCCACTTAAATAGTTGCATGCTCTCATCAGGGCAAACTGGATAGGAGGAAGCATGAAAGGCAAAAGCATCCCCACCCTTCCCCAAACTCCACTCCAAGCATAAGCAGAGCCTGAATGGTGTCTCTGAACGTGCACCCTCACTGGCTCTGGTGGCAAAAGATCACAAGATTTTGGAGGACAGTTAGAAGAATTATAACCCCCAGGGTATAGAGTACTGTAACTATTCAAACAAGTCAGCAAATAAAAAATTTGTCTGGATTATAGCGTGGTTAAAACTGGTAACAGAGAGTTAACCTCAGAGGCAACCATAGAATACATAAAATAGCTTCCAACTGATGGTCTCATTACATGAGAACTTTCAAGCTAATGGTCAAGAAAAAAATTAATGAATTTTTCAATTGCTTTACTTAAAAAGAAATTAAGTGCCAGGCATGAAATTGTACAAGTGCCTGTTTCTAGGGATGAGTTTTAGAATAATGCTTGTAAAAGTCTGCCTTTATATTAGGTTTCAAATTAATTTTACATGTAAATGAAATTTTATAGGGAAAGAAAGTTTCCTTTTATACTTGTGCAGTTTTTAAAAGACTGAATCTAAAAGTGAGTTTCAAGGACAATGGTAAAATCCTTAAGACAAGAGCCTTGCTAAAGCATGTTCCTTGTACTAAAACAAATGAAACAACTTGATTTTCTTGCTGGACAAGCATTTGGTTTGGTTTTAAATATCTTATTAGAAAATAGTGAGCTATTCTTGAGCTATAAGAATATATAGACTTTCACTGTAAAATGAAACCATTTTTAAATTTATAATAACTTTCTGATTCTAGTATGTCTTTATTGAAGATATGTTATAACAAATTAATACCTTGTCATAAATATGATCTCTTTTCTCTCTCTCTCTCTCTCTATGTATGTGTGCATGCATGTGTGTATGCACACATACATACATATAAACACATATATGCAAAATTTTAATTCACATACATGTATTGTGATATACATATTCCAATATAATAGTATTTGGTCATAAATATTACCCCAAGTGTTAATGAATTGTAGATATCTGATTAGTATAAACTTATACCTAATCACAGGTACTTAGAAATACAATATTATCTACTTTTTGAAAGTCACAGACTTTACTTTAGAGCTGTTCTATATACAGGGTAAAATTTAAACATCAGAGGAATAGATATTAACTTGCTGATGTGATTTGAGTTGTGCTTCAACTCACTTTTCTCCTCAAAACTATGTCCTGAACTCAGGTATCATAGCAACTGAAATTAAATGAATGGGTAGAGCATTGCAATTCTCTGGCTAGAGCTTCTTTAAAATGAAATTGCTTTGGAGAAGGATTAGCTCATTGATTCATTAGGATCTTGTCATGAATTATTTATGTATCAGAGGCTTTCTAGACAACTTGGGGCCGCATATAGACAGTGTTAAGGGCCTACAGAAAAGGATTTGGTGTGAGAGACACATCCTTACCCATACCATGGGCAGGCCCAGGCATAGTGATGCTTTGCCTGTTAGAATGCTGGCCCTGAGAGGGTAGACAAAAAATGCCAATAAGCCATGTCACTGTAGGTGACTTGAAATCATCAAAATACATCTCTTCTATTTCTCTCCAGATGATCTAAAACAGGGATCATTAACTAAAATATTTAGAGGGGACCCCCAGTGGCATTCATGAGAGAAGCAGGCCTCATAAGGCTATGACCAACTTGAGAGTGTACTCAGCTCTAGTTCAACGAGTAGCACCATGTCTTCAGTGTTTAAAAAAATAACTGGAATGCTGTATCTAATATGATTTCCCAAATTTGAATTTTGACACTCTATCTGTATTAATTGCATAGGTCCTCAAAACTACATCATTAGGCTAGAGTTGGTTTTTGGTTTCAATGCATTATACTTTTAAAGATCTAGGTTTTAGTTCTTACTATATGAATAAAGACAGCAGGGAAGATTAGACAGTACAGTGGTGAGGGTGTTGTTGATTATTTCTTCATTCATTATAAATTTAAAGGAGGATCTACTATATTCTAAGCCTAGTTCTACTCACTGTGGGTAAAGTGGTGAACAAGTCCCTGCATTTATAGAATTTATATTCTAATGAGTAGGAGTAGGTGAGGATGCTATAAAAATGGATAAGGAAAGATGAGAAAGAAATGCCATGAAAAGTGCAGATCCATAGAGTTTTTGAGTGGTATGAGAGTTTGTTCCTTCTTACTTTGCAGGCATGGAAAATGACTCCCATAGAGATTAGTGGATTGCTCAGGATGTAATAAGTTACTGGAAGAATCCAGGTGAGAACCCAGGGCTGTGTTTGCGGTTGTGCAAACTATGCAGTTACATGGGGCCCCACGCTTGGTTTCATGCTCTGCTGTCACGGTTAGAAATTATGAATTATCTTGGAACTTGTGATTTGTAACAGAAGCACAATGCAATGATGAAGCTTGTGCTGTTCCTTGCCACTTCATATGCCCAGAGCATATCGTGGTTCTGAGCACAGAATTCTAGTATCTACCACAGTGCATGGAGTTCAAGGAGACTCCAAGTGATTGCAAGGTAAGCCTGCTAGGTTCATTCTGAGTGATTGGGAGTGATAGTGGTGGGGGCTCCCACAGCCCCTTTCCATTCCAAGAAGAACTTTATTAAAACACAGAGAGACGAATGTTCCAAGAAACTCAAACCACCAAGGAACCCTATTGTGTCCTTTCTTGCTTGTGTTACTCCCTTGCAGTAGTCAGCCACTTATGCTGAACATGATGACATGGAAGGAAAGGGAAACATAGGGCAATCCATAGTTCTTTTTCCTTTGAATCTTTCTTTAGCCATTAGTAACACCAAAGGGAGGCAGAGTCTGTAGAATACGTCTGCATCAATAATTGAAATAAACACAGTCAAGTTTGTTCTGGGCAGTGTTTCCAGTGTTCTGATAAGGACAAAATAAATATGCATGTAAAAGCTATGAAATATGAATTGTTTGATTTTAGTAATTCTGCATACACATCAAGTCCTCTTACATTGGCATTTAAAATGCATTGCACAAAATTCACTATAATTAAATATATATATATATATATATATATATATGGGAGATGAAGGATGAAGTCTCACTCTGTCGCCTAGGCTGGAGTACAGTGGCACGATCTCAGCTCACTGTAACCTCCACTTCCCATGCTCAAGCAATTCTCCTGCCTCAGCCTCCCAAGTAGGTGGGACTACGGGTCCATGCCACCATGCCCGGCTAATTTTTTTGCATTTTTAGTAGAGATGGGGTTTCACAGTGTTGGCCAGGCTGGTCTCGAATTTCTGAGCTAAGGCAGTCCATCAGCCTCAGCCTCCCAAAGTGCTAGGATCACAGGCATGAGCCACAGTGGCCGGTCAATTAAAAATTTTAATTTTATTTACTTAGAACCATATTAAACAACATTAAATAGAATTTAAAATCCAATGATGAAGAAGGAAGGAAACTTTATATTATTTTAGTGCCTTCGATGACTTCTTTTCCTGCTTGTCACCAGTGAGCCCTGCATTTTCATTTTGCAGTAGCCCTGCAAACTACCTTGCAGACAACAGCCCTGAAAACCTGGGTTAGAATCCATTCTTTTCACATGTAAGTCATAATGCCTCCCTGAGCGCTGATTTCATGTTCCAGAATTGAATGGTGATGATTATAAGTCTAGAGCAAGGAAACAAGGAAGCCTTGTTTAACTAGTTTTCACTTTATAAGTTGTCATAATCATAATTTCATAGTAAGTATTAATGCACCTAAACTTGCCCATCTTTTGTCTGTTCTGGCTTTTAACTAATTTAACTCATAGCCCCGCTCATGAGACAAAATGAGGTAGTGTATAAGCAACTCATAAGACAATTTATGTTAATTACTGCTCTTTTGGCTTGATCATTGAAACATGGTTATCTGCTGTTGAAATAAAAGAGCTGTTCTTTGTCTCAACTGGAAACAAATGATTAGGATATAGGATGCCTTTTCCAAAGAGAGGAGCTTTTCAAAGAGCATATTGTCGTTATTTTGGGAGAATTATTCTGAAGAGACAATATTTGCTCTTTTGTCTTTTCATTTTCAATGCCCTTAACATAAATTTGAAAAGATGTTGATAGGCTTTCACATCTTCTATGAGGTAGCATATGAACCTGGAGACAATTTGGTTTCCAGAAGAGTTGGAAGCATTAGCCTTGTGTATCAGCTTGCTACGTATGCCAGAATAAAGTAAATGCCACAAACTTAATGTCAGTCTTAAACAACAGAAATTTGTTTTCTCATAGTTCTGGGGGCTGGAAGTCTGAGGTCAAGGTGTCAGTAGAGTTGGTTCCTTCTCAGGGCTGTGTAGAGAACCTGTCTTATGACTCTCCCCTCACTTTGGGTGCTTTGCTGGCAATCTTTGGTGTTCTTTGTTATGAACAAGCATCACTCCGATTTCTGCCTTCATCCTAACATGGCGTTCTCCCTGGATGCGTGTCTGTGCCCCCAACTTCCCTTTTTTATAAGAACACCTATCATATAAGGTTAGTGTTCAAACTAATGACTGTTTTAACTTTAACCTTATTTCCAAAGAAGGTCACATTTTGAAGTATAGGAATTAGGACTTCAGCATATCTTTTGAGGGGATACAAGTCCTTGGACATATTAAACTTGACCAGGACAAGGATTCAAAATCTGCTTCCAGTCTCCATCTGTCTCTGGCTTACTATTGAATTCTTCAGTGGAGGCCAGCCTGTAGAGGCCTCATGAGGCCAACCCCAAAGGTCTCCTGGTGACAAAGATCAGAGAAGAATATGTTCATTCTACTCCAAGACATTGGTTGTCTGAACAGAAGGTCATGCTCCTTTCACCCCACCACACCATAGTTCCAGACACGTGTGTGTGTGTGTGTGTGTGTGTGTGTGTGTGTGCGCGCGCGCACGCACATATTCAAAAGGAGTCAGAAAGATTTGGAAATGTTTCAGCAACTTACCCCCAGAGTACAGTAGACTTGTGTGGATAACAAATACCACTCCTACCACATGGTTTAATCATGATATTTGACAGAGCATCTAACTGTCCCTGAAACTTAGAGGACATTCAGGAGTTTTTTTGTTAAATAAATAAAACTAGTGAGTGGGGCTGTTTCTTACATACTTTCTCCAACTTTTTACTTCTTAATCTTTTTTCACTGGAGTCTAGACCATGAATAGAGGATGGGGATGTATTTATGTTTAGTTCCTGGTCCACTGTTGGTGGGGGTCCATCATTATCTGCAACCACTTGTACCCACAACACATGTGCTTTTTGTAAAGAAGGTTGATGCTTGCAGTGCACAGCCAAGTTTACTCAACATAGATTGCCTAGCTTTTTCCTACCCTTGGAAATTGCTTGGACTTAGAGCAATGATTATGCAGGTGTGTGTTTGTGATCTGCCAGTGACTGAGGTTGACAATCTGACTACCATCTCAAGATTTTGCTGCCTAAGCCTTTTTGCTGACCTTGGGTAGCAGGGCAGGTTCTTCACCAAACCCCACTTTTAGACATCTACTCCAAATGGAAGAATAAAGTCAGCATGTTAGTTTTCAGCTAAGTTTGGCTTCATGAATGGGAAATAGTTTGAAGCCTTTTTATATGCTAATCTTAGTCTAAATTGAAAAACTGTTCACAATTTTTATTCATTCACTCATCCATTTACATGTATATGTTTGCATACTTATTTGACTATATCCATTTAAATACAAATATATTTATACTTCTTATAAGTGAAGATTAGACAGTAAGATGAAGAAGGCAAAATACACTTTCCTACATTGGCAGAACGTTCAGGCAGAAATACTTTTCAGGGTGTTGGAAGTATAGGTCTGGAGTTTAGGAAAGATATTTGAAAGTCAGTCTCTTGAGACGATGGCTGGACTCTTGATATTAAATGAGATTACTAGGGAGAGAGTGAAGACGGAAGAGCAAAGAAAAGGTACAAGTGATAAATCATTATGTTGGGCCAAAAGAGACAAAATTATTCAACTGACCCCTGATTTGGGACTTTGATGTCTTTTTCTAGAATGTAAACAAGTTTGACTTAGTGTTAAAATAAAACCACAGTCCTATCTCTTATAAGTTTGTAAATTCATGAGAAACTTCTGCTACTCACCATTACCAACGTCCTGTTAGCGTAAACTGGTTATGTCTTGAGAGCCAGGGCTAAAAGTAATGGCTACAACTTATGCAGTGCTTTCTCTTGTGTTAAACATCAAAGTGAACAATATTTACACGTGTAATACCATTTAATCTTCAAACTAATGCTATAAATCTATCAATGATCTCCATTTTACAACCAAATAACCAGGAATTATGAGATTAATTTATCTAACATTAAATAACTGAAAACTGGCAGAGCGTGGGTTCACACCATCAGCATCTGATGTGAGAACCTGTGCTCTTAACCATGACCCTGAACGGTCTCCCATGCCTGTGTTCTGAAGGTTAAGGCAGAGTCTCATTCACTTTTCTAATCTCCTGTCTAGACATTATAGAAACCAATGAAAAATAGTTATTATTCAATAACTATTGTCCAATGGCACAGACTTTAGTTTGAAATGGTTCAAGTGAACATTTTTTAATATAAAGAGGAGGTCAACATAGTAAGCATGGACTCTTGGGTAAACTAGCATCAAGTCTTAAAGAAAAATGGGGGCCGGGTTCAGTGGCTCACACCTAACACTTTGGGAGGCTGAGGTGAGGGTACCATTTGCTGTCAGGAGTTCAAAACCAGCCTGGCCAACATGGTGAAACCCTGGCTCTACTAAAAATACAAAAATTAGCCGAGCTTGGTGGCATGCACCCGTAATCCCAGCTACTCGGGAGGCTGAGGCAGGAGAATCACTTGAACCTGGAAGGTGGAGGCTGCAGTGAGCCAAGACCATGCCACTGCACTCCAGGCTGGGTGATAGAGTGAGACTCTGTTCTAAAAAAAAAAACAAAAAGAAAGTGAGTAAGTTAGGGTTGTAAAAAGGTGCTCATATTGTATTTTCCTTTTCATATTAATAGCAGCAATCCCAGACCTTTACCTCATTAAAGGTCACAACTCCGCCCCGTCCCTCACCCTTACAGTGCAGCCACAGCAGGGGAAAACAGAGTCATTCGTGGGAAATGCACGTTGCCGGCGTGTTATGTTTTCAGCTTTCCCCACATCCACCTTCCTTAGGGCTTATTTAGATGGTTATTTATTCTTTTGACCTTCCTATTTTTAAAATTGTATTTATTATATTATATTTATTTATTTAAGACAGGGTTATGCTATGCCACCCTGGCTGGAATGCATCAGCATGAACACAGCTCACTGCAGCCTCAACCTTCCGGGCTCAAGTGATTCTCCTGCCTCGGCCTCTCAAAGTGTTAAGACTACAGGCGTGAGCCATCAAACTGCCAACTTTCCCACTTTTTCTTAAGGAAAAAATGTGCCTGTCCATTTCCAAGCTTGCCCTTAACACAAATTGCATATAAGACCACAACAAATTTTCTAAGTTAAGATGATAAAAAATAATTGTAAAGTGTCAGTTCAAGAGGAAATTCAATGACTTTGTTGAAATCATATTCATGTCTATGTTCTCCATATGGAGTCTGGCATACAATAAATCTCCCAAGAGTGCTTTCTGAGACAAACTGGAGTAAGATGGAGGACAGATTTCTAGCTCAGAGTATTACCTAGAGAAGACAGGCTGGATAACAGCCAGAAACTCCAGGCAATTCAAAGAATGCTGGAGACCCAAAGCCTCAGAAGGGAAGGAGAGAAAAAAGCACTGATTCTCAGTGCTTCCTCCCTGTAGTTCCATGTTTGGAAGATTTTGGGATCTGTGTCTCCATGGATGCTGACAACTAGCTTCTGTTCTTGTTCACATTTAGTTTCGGTGATATCCTTAGAAATTCTAAGATGTCATCATCCTTATGGTAAAAGAAAAGGTAAAAAGACAATTAATGCATCTTAATCATTTCAAGCATCTAGTAAGAGCTCTTCATTATTCAAACTTGCATCAATATTTGGTACTTTTGACATATATATCAACACTTTGAAATACTTCTCTGCACATGTTGGGAAAGTAGTGAGCAATGATAGTTTGTTGAATGAATTAAAGAAAAAGTGTGTTTCTGAGAGATAAACTAAGACCAGAGACCATTATTCTGTAGTATAGCCAACTGAGTCATATAATTTGATTTTTTCGGCACCCAGGATGCAGACACAAGGAAAAATCAGTGGTTCACTTGACCGAAAATAGGAGATTTGCTAGGTTAAGTGGAGTGGGGCACATGAGATTGCTGATGAGAAGGCAGAGGAACAGATGGGTCTATGCAAGACAGGGAGTTAAGCATGAGAGGAGCCCACATGAAAGAATCCAGGGATTGAAGATGGACACTGTCCCAGAGAAGATATACTGAGAAAGCAGGGAAGACTGGAGATGAGGAATTGAAAGTCCTAGTCTCAAAATTAATTATACTAAAGTGGAAGACTTCAGAATATTGATGAAGGAAAAGGGTAGCTATGGCTTGTTTGACGAAATGTAATTATGATAGTGAGCTGTAAGAATCTTTTGAATGCTCCTTGAGGTTCTTGTCTTTATCATAGTTAAACATAGGGAGACATGCCTCCTGACTAGTCCATTTCAAGTTATCCTACACAACATTTCCAAAAGCGAGAAATAAGAGACACTGATCGAGGCTCCGTATTCATATTCTCTTATAGGAATACGTTCATCGGTGCCATGCTGTACACTGACTACTCTTGGCTAGCCCAGATCTGTTCTTAGCAGTCCAGATCTGTTCTCTTTAGACTATGCTGGTTTTGGAAGATATTCACTGGACTGTGTTTTTGGAATCTGGGACATCTTTAGTTCTTCTCTTAACTCTCAGATGCTAAATTTAATCTCTGCATAGAAACCACTTACTTCCCTCTCTATATTTTGGCCTTGACTCTTCTCTTTTAACTCTGGGTGCCTTTGCTCCCTTCCCCACAGTGGATGAACTTGTAGCTGTGGTCTCCTCTCTTTACACAACTTTATTGTCCATCAAATTCTTTTGGTTTAGCTACACAGTTTAGGTCTGCCTTTCTTTGAGTTTATTCCATTTAGCTATTTTCCAAGACCTTATTCAGTATCTCTCAGGGATCCATTCCTAAAAGCACCTGCTCTTTAATTCTTACTTGGTATGGTCTAAGAAATGAGACCACACTTCAAATAATTGATCTCATCTTAATTTACCTGAGATGGGCCCAAGGGGCAGTATGTGTCTATAATTATGGCAACAACAGTACCACTCAAAAAGTAGGGTGGATGTTTTAGGACAGAAATCTCTTTCCCTGTGTCCTTAGAATAGCTGGAAACACTATGGGTTAAGAGAGTAAGCCACTGAGGCCTCTTCCTCAGCTATTTCAGAGCAAGACTAGGCTAGTCTAGACAAAGAATTAGTCTGGCAGATATAATTTCTTATAAAATATAGTAGTGCAGAATGTCTAATAAGCAAGTTCAGGGATGATTTCTCTTCCTTGAAAATTGCAGCTTTAATCTTTTGACCTTTCTTGGAACATGAGGACAAAACATATCCAGCAATGGGAAATCTCCTGTTGTCATTTTAATGTGTGCTCTCCTCTCCTAATAGGATGTTTGTGTGTATGAAAATGGGGAGCAAAAGGGCTCTGCTGCCGGAGAGAAACTGACTTTGGAAGGAGGCCTGCGACCCCAGCAGGCACTCAGGAACCCAGCATTAGCAGGTCTTATCTGTGTTTTAAGAGACAGCTGGGCTAGTGAAGTGAGAAGCATTTTGTTCTCTAAGCAAAAAGCTTCAGGGAAGAAAAGTTTGGGAAACTGTGAGGTTACTTTGCACATTCAAAATTAGTTGCTTTTACTTTCACATGAATTAATTGTTTCATTCTGTCATTGTGTATTTTGAATATGTCTGTTTCTAAAACCTTTGTTTGGGGGTTTTCTCTTTCTAAGTATTTATCTAAAACTGTTTTTATTCTGAATGAAAGAACTTGATTTCTTCAGTTTTTCCTATTTTTTTTTAGATGGGGGGAATGCTGCAGATTAATGCATTTGACTACAAACACATCTACTGATAACTAGTTTGCAAGGGTGAAACTCAACTCTTAGGCTTCATACACCAGGAAAATACAATGTCCTCCAATGCAGAGCGTGGACAAAGGTGGCCACCCATTCATGCAAGTTAGAAATGAGGTTTCTCCTGGCCTCCTTTTATCTTTTATTCTTTACATCTCATTCACAGCACACAATCCGCAATTTGGCAAGAGCTGTAGCACTAGATAGATGTATTGTTTCTCTGGATCAACTTTAATCAAAGAGTCTTTGGCAAAATACTAGCTTCTACAGAGACTCTAAAATATTATCCACATAGTTAATTTGAGAAATATAATTGGGAAATTAATTCCAGGCAAATTAGTTTGATAGTATGGGAAATAATAACTTTTTAAAAAATTCACAATATACATTAGTGAATTAAAGGCTCTGAAAAGTCCCACAACAATGAACCCTATTGAACATTATCGTTTTGCTTTTTTTTAATCAGACAATGGCATGAAGAATTGGGGTTTTTGTGTTTTCTTCTCTAAGAACCATTGTGCCTACTCCCTAAGTATTACCTAAATGAGTAAATGTTAAGTTCACCACACTTTTAGTAGGTTTATTCTCTTGAACATTTTTAACCCAGAGTTTCTCAAACTTATTTGAAGAGGAAACCCTTTTTATTTTCTTTTGTATAATATCTATTCATTTCAGATAAAACTCAATTAGTAGACAGCTATGAGACATAGACAGTTCTTTGCCTCTCTGTAGAACTGGCTTTATTGAGGTGCACTTTGGCTTTCGTTCATCTGCCTACACTGAAGGGCATCTGAAGTGTCCTGGAAGCCCTTTATTAAATTAATGGAAGGACTGATATTGAGGAAATGTTCGCTACAGACCACTTTTCTCTTCATGAAGACTCAGGGAGCGTTTTTTTCCCAGTCTCAGTATCAGGAAAACTATGATTCTTTTGGGTAACAAGTATGTTTTTATTTTATAGACATTTCAAAATTTTATGGATACTGAACATATTATGTCCTCTGTGCCAGCAGATAGAAGAGTCAGATTTTAAGACACCTGACCTGAGACTCTCAGCATGCAATTTATTTACTAACCTCTTTCCTGGCTTAATTTTTCTTCAACATTTTATTTCACTATCTTCACCTATTTGATTAATACAAAATTTCCTATTCCAGTGTATGCATTTTATAAATTGGAGTACATTTCTGATAACAGAGAGGATACAAATACATCAGGTTTAAAATTTTCCTTCAACATTTAAATGAATGAATGAGACAATGAGGTGGTTAAACTCTCACATAGTTCTCTTACACCACACACTATACTAACTGCTTTGAAGAGTATCAAATTCAGAAAAATACTGACATTAGTAGCTTTATAGTTTTAACTTTTACATTTAAGACTATGATCCATTTCAAACTAATTTGTACATGTAGTGTAAAATAGGAATACCTTATCTTTTTCCATATATATATCCAGTGCTCCAGTACAGTCTGTTGAAAAGATTTTTTCACCATTTAATTACACTGGCATCTGGAGTGGGCTGAATGGTGACCCCCCTCTCAAGTTATCAGCCCCTAATCTATGGAAAATTTATCTTCCTGGTAAAATTTTCACAGGTGTGATTAAATTAAGGGTCTTGAGATGAGGGGATTGCTCTGCATTACCTGGATGAATCTCAGATGCCATCATAAACGTTCTTCTAAGACAGAGGCAGAGAAAGATTAGACACACTCAGAAGGCAGAAGGAGATGTGATTATGGGAGGAGACAGAGTGATTTGAAGATGCTATATTGCTGGCTTTAATGGTGGAAGGGACCATGAGCCAAGGAATTAGCTTCAAATATGGAGGAGGCAAGGAATGAATTCTCCCCTACAGAGTGCAGAAGTGGTGTCCACACTGTGATATTAGCCTAGTGAGACTAACGCTGGACTTCTGGCCTCCAGAATTTTGAAGGATTTAAAGAAACTGAAAAAAAATTTGGCTATGGTATAAATCACAGAGCAGGGAAAAATTGAAGTTCACAAAGGAAGTCCTCCCACCACCTCTACAGGGTGGGAAAAAAAAATACCCTTTGGAATTAGGGAGACATTTGGGGAGCAAGTGAGAAAAGACTACTAAAGGCTGCAACACTACTTGAGTTCCTTGTAAACTAGCCTACGTCATTCCCTGGCTTTGCACCATGATGGAAGGATGTGAGGCAATATAAACCTCAGACAATTGGAAAGCAGGTGCACTCCACTTTCTGTTTGGAATTATGAGAGTCCCAGAAATCCGCATAGTAAGGCAATGGTCAAGTCGTCATGACCAGGGAAGAGTTCTAGCAAGTGGGCTCAAAAGAAGATTCAGGAGAGTTTCAGGGAAAGTAGCTGATTGTTTCTGAGCACCTGAGGAGGCTACAGGGAAGCACAGTGAGAGCTGAGTAACTAAAGCCAGGTTGGAGATAAAGAAGCTGCAGAAGGCAGGGAGCTGCCTTCTGGAGGCAATGACTAAGTTCATTGTCTTTAGTGACTGATGTTGGCATAACGCCCAAAAGGCCAGTGAGGCCAGACCAACTTCAGTGGTATCAGCTGAGGATGCCTAGTGACATGGTGGGCTCATGCCTAGAAATCAGGAGGATAAGATATCTCCTGTTTGTGCCCGTGGGGATTGCTTACTTTTCTCTGGTGCCAGAAGAGGGCACACATGAATCTCTCTGGAACTTAGATCAACCTAGGAGTTGACAATAGAGATGGGGAAAGGGAAGAAACCTCCAAAGACTGAATATGTTCCCCAAAGTGGCTAAGAATTGGAAAGCACTGAAATAATTATTTGATTTTAAAAGTCACTGATTTCTCTAGATTTATTAAAAGTGGATAGAATAATTTTTTTAACTTTGTGGAGATTGGAGCTTCAGGAAAGAGTTTAATTTATAAATATAGAGAGAGAGAATAAAGGCAATTCGGTTGTTAGTGCACAAGTTTTGACCCTGCTATATATATCTCTTACTAATTTCTATTGCAACTATAAGTAGCTAGCTAACATTTCCATTTTATGGTTAACCAGTGTGAGGCTTAATGAGTTAAGTAAATTGTCCATGTACACACTGTACATGGAGACAGATTTCAAATCTTCACATCCTGGTTCACCCAACTCCAAAGTTTGTGCCTTTTCCATTGTTAACACATTGCCTCAGATGGAGAAACCATCATCAAAATCCTATTAACACCACAGAGAGTTTTCTTCACTTCCGTCAGTTCTCAATCTGTAAAACAAAGGTCCGTCCCAGATCAAGCAATGTCCAATTCTATCATATGGTTTTGCAGAGAGAAGGCAGTAATTTCTTTCTCTGTAAGGTACTTTGAGAGTCACCATCTTAATTATATTAAAGTTGAAATATGAAACAGTTGAGAAATTGAACCAGAATTCAATGGAAAGTTTGGCATATGGTATATTCATTTCTTTTCTTGTTGGTAGAGAGTGAGAACAAGGAGTCAGAAAAGTTTTATCCAGCCACCAGCATTATTCAACTTCAAGGAAGATAAAGTAATTGGAGTTTTGTTTGGTTTTTGGTTTTGGCGGGGCAAGGAAGAGAACTCTGCAATGTTTTGCTCAAGGCCGGTGGTGAGAGCTAACTTTTACCATAATGAAAGCTGTTAGACTTCTAACAAGTATCAAAATCTCTTTGCAACAAACCTCTTATTATATAAAGTTTGTTTTGGAGACAACTGCTTCAAATATAATAGGAATCAAGATGGGAGAGAGAAAATAGAGTTTCTAAATGACTTTTATTCTAGGTTCTTCTGTAAGCATTGAGAAAAAGGATATTCTTCAAATGATACAACTAGCTGCAGAGATCTATTTCTCATTGCTCGAAAAAAAACCCTACTTACCTTGTCTATTTTAGCCTGCCTTTTATTTGAAAGAAAAAAATGTCTAAAGGTTCTCCTAAAAGGTTGAGAGTTTTGTCTTTCAGGACTTTAAGGAGATTGCTCCACTGTCTTGCTTGCATTGTTTCTGATTAGAAAGTTGCCATCATCTTTATCTCTGTTTCTCCATATTAATCTGTCTTTTCTCTCCGGCTGCTTTTAAGATATTTTCAGCATTATTGTTTTTTTGGCTATTATAGGCAGAAGTGTATTCCTTGAAAATTCGTATGTTGAAACCCTAACCTCCAATGTGGTGGAATTAGTGCCCTTTTAAAAAGAGGAAGAGACATCAGAACATTTTCTCTGTGTGTGCATACACCATGGAAAGGTTGTATGAGGACATAGCAAGAAGTTGTCCATCTGCTACCCAAGGAAAGAGTTCTCACTAGATACTGATTCTACTAACATTTTCATCTTCAACTTCCAGTCTCTAGAACTGTAAGAAAATACCTTTTGATTACATAAGCCACCCAGTCTATGGTATTTTGTTACGGTAGCCTGAGAAGACCAAGATATTAGTAATCTGTCTGTGCTGTCCTTTGCTGTAATGTCCTTTATGTTCTGTGTATTTGGACTTCTTTGAGTTTCTGCGACATGCATGTTTATTGTTTTTCCAAACATGAAAGATTTTCAGCTATCATTTCTTCAAATATATTTTCTTCCAATCCCCCCATCTTTGAGAATTCCAATATCACACATATTAGACTACTTTCACTTGTCCCATAGTTCACTAACGCTCTTCAACTTTTATTTCAATCTATCTTCTATTTTGCTTTGTACCTTTTCTTTTGTTATGTCTTCAAGTTTACAGACCTTTTCTTTTGCACTCTCTGACCTACTGTTAATCCCAGCCATTGTACTTAGCATCTCTAGAAGTCTTCTTTAAAAAAAAATTCTCGGCCAGCCATGGTGGCTCATGCCTGTAATTCCAGCACTTTGGGAGGCCGAGGTGCATCGGTCACCTTAGGTCAGGAGTTCGAGAACAGCCTGACCTATATGGTGAAACGCTGTCTCTACGAAAAATACAAAACTTAGCCAGGCATGGTGGTGTGCGCCTATAGTCCCAGCTACTAGAGAGGCTGAGATGGAAGAATTGCTTAAAACCATGAGGCAGAGGTTGCAGTGAGCCCAGACGGTGCCACTGCACTCCATCCTGGGTGACAGAGTGAGACTCCATCTCAAATATATGTATATATGTGTGTGTATGTGTGTGTGTGTGTGT
>PVKP010011719.1:0-60628 GCA_004027715.1 Plecturocebus donacophilus | reverse complement strand
GGTTTTTAATACCCATTTTTAGACTGTATTCTAGCCTGGGCAATAAAACAAGAATCCCGTTCTCTCTCCCTCTTTCTCTTCCTCTTTCTTTCTCCCTTTCATTCTTTTTTTTCTTTCTTTCTTTTGCTGTTTCTTTCTCTCTCCTTTTCTAAAATCTCTTCCTCTTTCTTTCTCTCTTTCATTCTTTTTTCTTCCTTTTGCTGTTTCTTTCTTTCTCCTTTTCTCTCTTTTTCTAAAATCTCTTCCTCTTTCTTTCTCTCTTTTATTCTTTTTATTCTAAAAAATAAATAAATAAAATAAATATTTTTGCCTAACAAACCAGTATAAAACTTAGTGGCTTAATGTAATAAACATTTGTCATTGCTGATGATCCTGCAAGTCAGCAATTTAGGCTGAGCTCAGTAGGGCAATTCTCATGGTTTCACTCATGCACCTATGGCCAGCTTCCAGTTTAGGGGAGACTGGAGATTAGCTGGGGCAACAGGGGAGTCTGAGTCACACATCTCACCATCCAGTAGGCTACCTTGAGCTCATTTACATGGTGGCTGCCAGGGTTCCAAAAGAGAGCAAAAACAAGGAAGACCTCTGTGCTTAGAACTGGCACTCCCACTGATGCACAGCATCACTTCCACATTCATTTAGCCAAAGCAAGTGTAGAAATTCCAAAGACTGGAAATAGATTCCACAACTAGACAAGAGGAGCTACCAAGGCACGATGTACAGTCATGAATACCTGGAAAGAGAATATTGCATCCATTTGTGCAATCTACCAAGAGAGATGACATACACAAACCATAAAGGAAAAGATGAATACGTTTGAATACAGTAACATTAAAACTTCTATGTGAAAAAGATACCTTGAACATTTATTACTTTAATAAACGTAAAGCAAAATTAAAAATTAAAGATTTCGAGATGCTGCCTCAGACCACATTACTATTTTTAAAGTACTAAAATAGAGTATCTATGCAAAAATCTGAACTTCCAAACTGAAGAAGTTATTAAATCAATAGTTTTATTATGCTTGGATGTGTTCTTGAACAGATGCATTACAAACTTTAGTTAAATATTAAAGCCCTCCTACTGCATTTGAGAAAGAATTCCTTCCCCAGAAACTGCTATTCCAGGAAATATCTATTATACAGAATAAGATGTGCCTATTTAAATTTTTAAGTGTTTCATCATCTTAATTCTTTTCATTCCAGAAAAATTAGCAAACAAATCACCAGAATCTTGGAGGGAAATTTCTTTTATCTTTTAGATAAAAGAAATCAACTGGGGGAGTTGATTTCTTTTCTGTCTTCAGGAAAGAGTAAATAAAAGGAGTGGGTCCAGGGAGTGAAAATGTTTTTTCTCGATCAATACGCAAGAGTTTGACCTTTTCCTTTTTCATGACTTTGGATGTGCCCAAAACACCAGACACCCCTGTGGTCCTATCCCTGTGGCCCACTTCAAAGCCAAATGTGAAAAAATTTGGAGTCAGGCCATGTCATGAGTTATCCTCACAGCTTACACCCTTGACAGTGTGAAGAGAGGGGGTTGAGGTTTCTCAAGAACATTAACACCAATGCACCTCTGTGGGCAGCAGGAAGCCTGCTAGGTGTGTCAAAATCAGAAAAAAAAACTTCCAGCTGAGAAAAGCAGTCGTGGTTCCCATCTGGGTAACCACATAGGGTTGGTAGCAAAGAAAGGGGAGAGAGGAGCAAGGGGACCACAGGATCCTCCAGATGCTTCTGTTTCACCTCCCACCCCCACCCCGCCCCATCTTACCCACCACACCAGCCAGCATCCTGGAAAGAGCCAGAGCTGGCTTCAAAACCTTACATAGAGAACACTGGGGTAGTGAGTCACTCTGACTTTGAAGGGCCACCAAAGGTGACAGTGGGGAGGTGATGTGGTCTTTCTACACAGCCATGCACAGCGGCTTCCTGCCAAAGTAGGGAGTGACACAAATCACACCCCCAGGCTACTTGCTGGCCCAGGGAGGGGAATGGCCAGGATGGTGCCTCATTTGTATATGCCAGGGTCCTGTGTGAAGGGATTCTTCAATCCAATCAAATGGCAGCATCATGGCCCTGGGACAGCTGGTCCAGGCCTGGGAGGCCTTGAAGCACTGGGTGGACTCAGGAAAAAAAAGAGAGAGAGAGAGAGAGAGCCTTGGTTACACAGAGATACTCCCAGCCTGCGGAGAGACTGCTGGAGCAGAAAAGGTCGCGAAGCACGCCTCTCAAACACCGAACTGGGAAGGAGGTGTGATGTATCCGGCCAGGAGCTGCGGCGGCATAGATGCCTAACAGCCGAGCTCCTGTAACAAAGAACATCCCTGCCCTTGTAAAGGCTTACAGCTCTAGAAGTTACATGTGAAAGGCTCTTGGGCTTACAACTCCAGAAATTACATGTGAAAGGGTCTTGATCCATGAAGTAGTTGTGGGGTATGTGACTTAGGTGGGGATGTGATTGTGTTTAAGTAAAAACAATGCCTTCTGGAAAGCTTCCTCCATACCATGCCTGCGATTTATAGGAGTGTGATTAAGGGAGGTGCCCGGGTCTGCCCACCTTTACTTCTCCTATTGAAATGCATTGTAGAAGTCTAGGGGGAAGGGCTCCTAGAAGCTTAAGAGGATTAAGGGTCTCCTTCCTCACTGCCAGGGCAAGGGCTGCACAATCCTACTCACAGAGGACCAGGAAGTTGGAACCCAGGGCTGGTCCAGGAAGACGGACAGAGAAAGGGAACTGTAGGCAGAGGAAGGGATGTGTTGAAAAGCATGAAGCATGGTGTCGGAGAACTGCCCACAAGTTGGCATTACCAGTGCAAGATCATGGGCACTTGCTGGTGCGTGGAGCTACTGCGAAAAATTAAAAATCCTGCCAACCTAGAGAATCATCTCCACAATAGGCAGAAAAGAAAGATAACAGTTTTATTATTGAGTAAGCATTAAACCAGATTACAAAGTGCATAGCAGGTAGCCTGCAGATGGAAATGACAAAAAAAGAAATCTCATCATTTCCATACCACCAAACAGTTACCACCCATTACATATCTGTGCTCAGGATTAGCAGCAACTTGCTTCCCGCAGGATTTGGCATCACCATCTGTTGTGCATTCTTTTATATCCATGTTCACCTGCTAATTAGCCTACTAACTGCCTATATCCGAATTGCCTTTGCCTCCATGACAGGTGGTAGTCACACCTTGAAGCAGAGTGCCAAGGCCAAACGCCCATGGTGACCAGGAGGTAGGGACACTGTCTTCCTTGATGTTTGTATTTCAAAGAGACGGCTCCCAGACCCGTAAAGCATTCCTAGGTTGTAAAGCTAGCAAGAGTCTTTCTTAGCCTTTACAAATACTTGAATACGTATCAAAGGGACAGAAGAAGGATACACAAACACTCTATTTCCCATGGGAATGTTCTAAGAAAAGAAAGGGGAGGGGTTCTTTCTGTTTAACCACTGGGAAAGTTCAATTTATATATTTTCCCTTGCACGGGTGACGATGAGGCACTGAGATGCGGGTGAGGCATAGGCCTCCTTCCCAGATTCTGCGGGAAATTCCACAGTCAGCTGCCTGTCAAATTTCTAGAGGGAAATGATTAGAAAGCTGGCTAGAACCAAGGGCTCACACAAAGGAAATTTCTTCAAAACCGGAGCTGGAGTGCTTTCCTGGGGGAATGATACAGAAGGTTCTTTCAAGAAACTTGCCCCATTTAGTTGGTATTATCTCCTGCTCTTCCGAGAACTCCACACACAGGAAGAGCCTGGCCAGGTGTGAAACCGACTGTCCTCACAGGTCCTGCCTTGGAGGGGCTTCGTTTTGTGGGGCACAGCATCTCCTTGGTGGGGCCCCTTCTTGACACCTAAGCTACCCCATTTCTGCATGGCATGCAGTCATTTCCAGTAATAGAAACTTGCAAACATTTCCAAAGTTGCTTCTGCAACCCATAGATATTGCCCGCAGCATCCCATCCTCCACCTCAAATCACGGTGTCCCGGAGCCTGCAGTGACCTCAGCAGGAGGAAACTTGCTCTCACAAAGACCAAAGGAGCCCTCAATCTGTTGCGAAGATCACTCCATTGCATCTTCGATCGGCCAAGTGAAATGACCCACTCGGCAGCACGGAGGCTCAAAAACAGACACAGAGGGGAGAGTATGACTCTAGAAAAAGAGGAGTCAAGCTTTTACAAGCTGCGCAGACCCGTCATTAAGTCCTCAGGGTCTTCTCTTGTTAATTTGGTACCATTTCAAGGCCCAATGCAAATGTCCCCTCTTTCTTTGATGGAGTCTTCCTGCTTTCCTGTCATTCTCAATCATCTCTGATCCTTCCTACCTCCCACCTTCCCCAGCCCAGAGCCTGTTTGCCTTGTTTCCATGACATCGTCATGTCAACTGGACAACTAAATAACTGCACTTTTTTTTTTTTTTGAGACAGAGACTCACTCTGTCGCCCAGGTTGGAGTGCAGTGGCATGACCTAGGCACACTGTAGCCTTGACCTCCTGGGCTCAAGCTATTCTCCCACCTCAGCCTCCTGAGTAGCTGGGAAAACACGCATGCTATCATGCCTGGTTAATTTTTGTATTTTTTGTAGAGATGGGGTTTCACCATGTTGCCCAGGCTGAATGTGATACTTTTTTAAAAGATTTTCTGGCCGGGCGCAGTGGCTCATGCCTGTTAATTCCAGCACTTTGGGAGGCCGAAGCAAGTGTATCATGAGGTCAGGAGTTCAAGACCAGTGTGGCCAAGATGGTGAAACCCTGTCTCTACTAAAAACTACAAAAATTAGCCAGGTGTGGTGGCAGGCACCTGTAATCCCAGCTACTCAGGAGGCTGAGACAGGAGAACCACTTGAACCCAGGCGGCAGAGGTTGCAGTGAGCCGAGATCATGCCACTGCACTCTAGCCTGGGTGACAGAGTGACATTCCTTATCAAGAAAAAAAAAATGACTTTCTGAAGAATGAGGTAGCTGTGGCAACTTCTTCAAGTTAGATAACAGTAAAGTTTGCCAAATCCATCGACTCTTTCTTTCAGACCATTTCACTCTACAGCATGTGATTCTGGTTGGTAACATTTTACCCACAGCAGCACATCTTTTAAAATTAAAGTCTGTCCTTTCAAACTTTGCCACTGACTTACCAACTAAGTTTATGTAATATTCTCATTCTTCAGGAGGCACTACCCTGATCATTCAGCAGCCATAAACATCAAGACAAGGCCCTCCATCAGTTAAAAAAAGATTACAACTTGGCCGCGTGCAGTGGCTCATGCCCGTAACCTCAGCACTTTGGGAGGCCGAGGTGGGCAGATCATGAGGTCAGGAGATCGAGACCATCCTGGCCAACATGGTGAAACTCTGTTTCTATTAAAAGTACAAAAATTAGCTGGGCATGGTGGTGCGTGCCTGTAATCTATTCGGGAGGCTGAGGCAGGAGAATAGTTTGAACCAGGGAGTCGGAGGTTGCAGTGAGCTGAGATAGTGCCACTGAACTCTGGCCTGGTGACAGAGCAAGATTCCATCTCAAAAAAAAAAAAAGAAGAAGAAGATTACAGCTCACTGAAGGTTCAGATGATTGTTAGCAATTTCAGTCAATAAAATATTTTTAATGAAAGAATGTGCATTTTTTAGACATAATGCTATTGCACACTTAATAGACTAAGTATAATGTAAACATAACCTTTATATGAAATGGGAAACTAAAAACTTCTTGCAACTCACTTTATTGTGATATTTACTTTGTTACAATATTTGCTTTCTTGTAGTGGCTTGTAACTAAACCTGCAATATCTCCAAGGTATTCCTGTACTTTAACTGGATGAATTGTATGTTATGTGAATTAAACCTCAATAAAGCTGTTTTGTGGCCAGGCACGGTGGCTTGCACCTGTAACCCCAGCACTTTGGGAGGCTGTGGCAGGTGGATCACAAAGTCAGGAGATCAAGACCATCCTGGCCAACATAGTGAAGTCCTGTCTTAAAAAATAAAAATAAAAAGCTGTTTTGTGAAAATTCAAAAGAAAAAGTGATTTTCTGACTTCAACTTCAAAACAAGAAATTCTCATGACAAAAATCTAGAAAAGCACAAAGAAAAAATTAAAATTACAAATATTCTCATTTTGGTAGACATCCTTCCATTGTGTCTTGTGCATTTTTATATACTTTAAAAAAAAAAGTAATGGCCAGACTGAATGTATTGCTTTATAACCTGCTTTCTCCCCTTAAGTCAGATAATGTATATTTTTCACAGATTCTTCTAGAACATTATGTTGGTGTTTAGAGACCAGTCTATTTGAGGCAGTAGAGCATGATGTTTAAAAGTATGGGCTCCAGGGTTGGATCGCCGGGGTTGAAATCTTGGCTTGATTTCACTCAATTTTAAGATCTCACTCAATTCATGTCTTCTTGAAATCTTGGCTTGATCTGGGTGGGAGCAGGAGACAGTCGCAAAGAGAACTTAACTTCTCTGAGCTCAGTTCTTTTATCTGTAAAATGGGGATATCAACAGTACCTCTCATTGGGTTGTTGTGGAATATCAAATATATGGAAAGCACTTAAAACAGTGTCTAGCACATACAAGCACTACACAAGCTGCTGTTGTTGATTTGTCCATAGTCCCCAAGAGTTGAGCATTGAAGGGTCAAGTTTGCTATTCTAAGCATCACTGCAATGACTGGGTCCATGACTTTTCCTTAAGATAAGTGAAATTTATGGATTATAGTGTTTGCACATTTTAAGATTCTTATATGTATTGGCAAATGCCTTTCCATTGACAGGAAACTGTTTAACCTATCAGCAGTGGTGTGTGATAATGCCTGTTCTCCCACCAGTGTCACCAGCAGCCCCTCTTGACCAGCACTGGCTTGTTCCCCAACACACTCACACGCTCCCTTACACATGCTTACACCCAAATGCATACACACACACATAAACTCAAGTGCTCATATGCACATCTACACACTTACACACATATACACCCAAACACATACCTACACACTTACACACACACCCAAACACTTCTATACACACCTATACACTTACACACACACACACACACACAGATTTATTAAGTTTGGTTATAATCATGTAATACATTTATTTTAAACCAATTTGATAGGTTGAAAAAGTCCTCTTCCTCTCTTATTTCGCATAGCCCTGATTGTTAGTGAGGATCATCACTTACTCCAGTGTTCACTGACTGTGTGTCCGTAGCAGGATGTCGAGAGCTGCTTTTCTTGCTGCCTGAGAACTGGCTGCTGTGAACCAAAGGGCATCAAGAAAAAACAACTGGGGGAACAATCACTGCTTCCTTGGCTTACTCAGAGGAAGCTAAACTTTTCTAATACTTAGAACAGAGAATATTAAGAGTGGGAAGTCATAGGGGAGAGTGCTGCAGCTTTTCCTCTCTGGTAGAAGAGGTAGCTTTCCTGATCACCTCCATGCCTTCACTCCCCTAGGCCATGTGAGTAGGGGCTTCAAGAGAAGCTGTTGTGCATTTAGGAGGTGGCTTTGAGAAAGGAGATTGATATCTTGCTCCCCAGCTGGAGTCTGTTTAAGCAGGGGGATATTTAAGCAGGGAGGAGGGAGGACTCTGAGAAAGAGGGGATGAATTGGAGGAGGAACAGGAATCACTTGCAAGGGGGTGGCCCTGCAGCAGCCTGCTTTTCCATTTAGCAGACAAGAATGCAAGAGTCTCCCACAGATCAGGCAGACAATCACAGAAAGCAGCTGCACTTGCACCATCATGCCAGGACCTCACCCAGAAACTCTGGCCACCTAGAAGGGAGAACCCTACAGAAAAAGAAGCAGTGGATTGGGAGCTGAGTGAGGTCTGGCCAAGGTCAGACCTGAGCAGAACCACATCAGGGAGTGTATGGAAAAGGGCTTTGAGAGCTCCTCCACACAGCCCCCACCTCTGAGTGGGAACAGGAGACAGTCACACAGAGAAGGCTGCAGCCTCACCAGGAAGTTGCAGATTGTGTCTCCCTCCTCTTTCTCCCCACGGTCCAACACCAAGGAATCAAGCTGGGGGGAGGGGCGGGGCGGGGGAGGAAACATGTAACAGAAGATCCCTGGAGGGTTAACCTTTAATGTGACAAGGTTCTTAAGGCCTCATGGCTTCACCAGCGTTCAGAAGAGGCAAGAAACAGGAGGGAGCATTCTCTTCCTTTGTAGAACACTTTGCAGCTGTAAAGTACATTCTGATGTAGCATCACAATTCTTCAACATAGGCAAGGCAGGGCTAACATCTCCACTATGCAGGGGGAAAATAGGCCCAGTAAGCTAAAGTAACATGTCAAAGGTCACACAACTCAGCATGAAAGAATCAGGTAGTCTGATTCTCCATTGCCTGCTCCAATGTATAACTGGGGTCTCTGCTTAGGCCAGGGCAGCACCCAGGCTGGAAAGCAAGTGGTGGGAACCTCTGGAAATGCTTGGTGAGGTGGTCACTAGGTGACTATCAGAGTTTGCAAATTTTAAATCTTACAGTAACTCATTTTGTAAGTATATTATATTGATATTAGTCAATACTAATTGATTCATCCTTGCAACTTCTAGTGGTTTTTGAAACACATTGTAAACTATTTGACACTCTTCATATTAAGAGACAGAGTCAGTAACCTCACCTCTTGAAACTGGGCAGGCCCTTGTGGCTGCCTTAATGAACAGAATGTGGTAGAAGTGTGACTTCAGATTAGAAGAAGTCATGCAGCTTCTACAATGCCTCTTTAGGAAACTTACCCCAAAGCTCCAGCTGCCACGTAAGAAAGCAGGTTACCCTGAAGCCACTTTAGGGAGAGATCACATGGAGAGGATAGAAAGATAGATGATAGATAGATGATTGCTGATATAGATAGAGAGATAGATAGACAGACAGACAGCTAGATAGGTAGATAGGTACCCCAGCTATTTGAGTTCTCTCAGCCCAGATTCTAGACATGTGAGTGAATAACTCTTCAGAATGGCCCTAACCCAGCCACTATCTTTTTGCACCTTAATGATAGACCAAGTAAGAACCACCTGGCTGAGCACACCCAACCCTAGATTGTTATTGCTTTAAGCCACTGTTTGGGGTGGTTTTTTACACAGCAATAGCTAACCAGAGCATATCATATCAATTTATCTAATAGGAGTTTATAGAAGAGTCGTAATAGTATACCATAATCTGGGACTCCCTTGTCCATGCTTTTGGCTTTAGCTCCCTGTCCATATTCCAGGTAAAGTTATTCCCTTGGTGGCAGTGACTCCAAGGGAAAATATTGTTTCTGAAAACATAAACATAAATAATTTTCATCAGTTGCAATTGTTATTTCTATTATATGAGGGGAAGAATAACGCATGGATATGAGTCATTCTTCCCCTTTTCATTCTCTCCTGTTCTTACTTGCTCTTTAGAAACCTACTTTAAAGGAATCATGGAGTTTTAGAACCTAAGGAACCTGGGAGACATCAGGGCCCACCCGTTTATTTCACAGAGGAGGAAAATGAAGCTGGGGAGAGGCCACCACTTGCCCCAGCCCTCACAGTTGATAAGCAGGCCAGGTGGGTCTAGAACACAGGTCTCCAGGCAATCAGGTCCATGTCCTTGATTCTCTCTTTCATCTCATCCTGCCCCGAACTGAAAATGGACTGTGCCACTTCTCAGACTCAGCAAGGACTCCCCTGAGGAAAAGCCAGACCCTCAAGGCTGACCACTGGGTCATCTCATAGTTGAGAGGAAGCTGGCTAGGACCCTCGCAGCCACCCAGAACAACTCTAGGTCAAATCAAGATCCCATCCAGGCTACTATATTCATGTGAACAGCTATGAAAAACAAACAGAACAAAACAAAATGGAACTACAACAAGCAAGGTTGGTGTTTTTTTTTTTCATTGAAAGTGGGAAATAAATGAGAGTTGTCTGTACTTCTTGATATGAATCATGTGAGGTGGCAGAAAAAGGTGTGGGACTTGATGTGAATTTAAAATTCTCCCTCCCTCCAAATCCAAAAAACACCAGAGACTTTTGTTCATTTGTTGGTTTTGAGGAAACAGGCAAAAGTCTTCCAAACCCAGGAAGGAACAAGTGTCATACCATATGTTACTTTGCAAAAGCAGAACTAGAAAACACTTGACATCATCAAGTGGCTTCCCCCAGAAACGATAAGGATGGAAAAGGGGTGGAGCTGGGGCAGCAGGACGCAGACTGGAAGCTGAGTAGACGGATTCTGAGAAGAATCACTTCCATCCCCCATTTTAAAGAAGTTGATGAGGAAGGCTAATTTCTACCTTCCTAGATGCTCAGAGCACATTTTTGGGTTGCAATAGAAATTTCTACCTTCCTAGATGCTCAGAGCACATTTTTGGGTTGCAATAGAAGTGGAAGCTATTGATGAGGGCAGTGGGGGGTGGGGGTGTCCTTCACGTTGGTGCCTCCAAAGCTTGGCAAGTACAAAGACCAGGGTGAGCATAAAAGGAAGTGATTGATGGAATGACTGGGCCAAAACTGCCGTGGAAACTGGCTTTCACCATCCCACCTCTCCCTAATCCCATGGGCAGAAAATGGCAGCTTTTACCTTAAAAGGTGGAGAAATAGTCCTTTTTTATTTTTATTTTGTTGGGGAACAGGGATAGATTCTTTAGTAGTAATTTCTGAGATTTTGGTGCACCTGTTATCCAAGCAGTGTACACTGTGCCCATTGTGTAATCTTTTATCCCTCACCCCCCTTGCACCCTTGAGAAAGAATAATGTTTTCAAAAATAAATAAAAGCTCACTGGAAGGGGCTAAGGCTTCCATCCTGGGAGTAACATCTCAGAGCAGGGGTCTCCTTGAATTGGTTTGACTTCTCCCACTCTCACAGAAGAAAGCAAGTTTTACCCATCAGTGCCCCCTTCCACACCCAGAGAGCTCATAGTCCCACATTCTCATTCAGAGAAGAACCCCAGTCCCCCAGTCACTTCAACTTAACAACCCAATCCAGAATGCATAAATAGAAATGAGCTGCCCAAAACACCATTCACGCAGGAAAAGAAAAGGACCAAGAGAAGTCAACAGAACAAATGAACTTGGAGGAGGTAGAACTAAGGAAAGGAAAAAGAACTAAGTAAAAACCTTAAACTCTAATTATCCTATTGGAGAACCAAGATGATACATCCATAAAACAAAATTCATCTTCTATTAAAAAGGAGCAGTTGGAAACCAAGAAAGAATTTGTTCTACATCTCTTTTAAAATATATTTACTTTTTATCACCACAAATATAGTACATGCAATTTTTTTAAAACCAAAATTCAAAGACAGAAAAAACACATTAAAAATTCAAGAAGAACTTGCATAATACAGAGTAAAATGACCAAAATAAAATGAATAATTGGGAGAAAAAGAAATACATAGGGTCAATTTAGGTGGGTCAACATTTACATCACACGAATTTCAAAAAAGGAGAAGAGTGAAAACAGAAAGCAGAAAATTATCAAAGAAACAATTGAAGAAAATCTCCCAGAGTTGAAGAAAGATACAGGTTTTGGATTGAAAGACCCCAACTTCTGAGCACAATGAACAAAGAGTGATCCATAGAAATAACCTCTTGGAATTTCAGAGCACCAACAATCTAAGGATATCCTAAAGACTCTCAGAGAGAAACAAGAAACAAATAAACAACAAAAGAAAAAGAACCAACTTTGGCAGGTGGATCACTTGAGGTCAGGAGTTCGAGACCAGCTTGGTCAACACGGCAAAACCCTGTCTCTATTAAAAATATAAAAATTAGCTGGATGTGGAGGCATGCACCAGGAGGTGAACCCAGGAGGTGGAGGTTGCAGTGAACCGAGATTGCAACACTGCATTCCAGCCTAGGCAACAAAGCAAGACTCCGTCTCAAAAAAAAAAAAAAAGAATCAGATTGGTATCTTTCTCATCAACAGTTTGCACCTATGAAACAGAGAGGAGTTAGCTTTAAGGATTCTCAGACCCTGTTTAAGTCAAAAACTTAATGAATCCAAATTTCTAGCAAGTGTGAGCCTTGCCATTGAGATCATGTGACTCTGGCAATCTTGACGACAAACATGGCTGGGTTCTATTTTCTGTTGTTGGACAAATATTCCCCTCGATTTCTGAAGTTAACGAGTGCTGAGAACCTTGTATCCTTCCAACAGCATTGCAATAACTTGCTCCAATGGAAAGCAAAGTCCACATAGATTAACCTTGATTTCACATAGAAAAAAGGCCGAAGCCCTCACACACTGAGGGCTAGCAATCCCCCGCAAACCCTGTTCCAGCCCTCGAAGAAACCAGCAATCATTTGTGCTGTGGCCTCCCACAGAGGAGTGAGTCTCCTCTGTTTTGCAAGAAAAGCAGGAAGTATGTTGAAAGTCATAACCACAGCAAAAACTGCCACATCCAACTGAGAGGTGCTCTCTAAACATGGAGATATTCATCACCAGGAACCAGGATGAAGGCAAATCCCACGGCCCACAGAGTTACTTGCACACCTGTTCATGTCTCGGCCAGGATTTTATCTAAAATGAAGTTCTGTGTGTAGTAGGTTATTAACAAAAGCAAAACAAAGAGAAACAGACACAGAAATTTCAACCCCACCTTGTCCAACGAAGCCACACTTGTGAGATCTGTAACAAACGGCAAGTCATTTGACCTTTCTAACTGGAGTGTCTGGAATTGTGGGGTCAGGCTTTGAAGATGAGGGACCGTAACTAAGAAATATCCACTAGCTGTTAGTAGAGAGTCTACAACCTTGCCTTTTAAAGCGTGGCTCTCAGAGCAGCAGCAGCTGCTGCAGCACCGGGAGGCTTTAGGAGACGCAGAGTCTTAGGTCACAAGCCAGGCTGTCTCTCACCAAAATCTCTAGAGGATATATTTGGGCGTTAAAGTTTGAGAGGTGCTGGCGTACAAGACCTGGGAGGTTTACACATCTATCTACATCAAGCACTGAGGATTTGACCACTTGGCCAACTGCCTGGGCCCACAACCACCCTCCAAGGAAGGTATTATCAATCACATGTGTTCAAATGAGGAGATCCAGGTTAACTTCAGCAGGACTGGGATCCATTGAAAGACCAAGTGCTTAGAGACAAGGCTTAGAATGTCAAGTAACTTGTTCAGGGTCAAATGTTAGTAAGGCGGACAACCGGGGCTTTAAACCAGATGTCCATGAATCTCAGACTTGTTCTCTTAACCCTTCCTACCAGCTGCCTTTCTAGAGGCGAATGTTTTCAAGTGACGCGTCTGAAGCATTGAATCCAGGTGGTGGCATGCCGAGCCCCGTTTTCCAGAATGTTGCCCTCAGGAGCTGTCCTAGGGAGCTTGCTCGTCCCTCACCCAACCTATCTATCTAGGTGGATGTGGACGTGCTGGGAGGGACCCTTCTCAGAGTGTTGTACCAGAATTGCTCTTAAGCAATCAAGTCTGAGTCACAGAGGGGGTGAATGTGACAGCCCCAGAAACCCAGCCTAGAAATGCCTGTGTTTAAAAGCAGAAGGCCACAGCTTCCAGGAAGGATGATCTATTTGATAATGCCTTAAGGTTTCAAAATGACTACAGCCCCCTCATCTGCCTCCTGTGAGCTATACACCATCATCTACCCTGACATCTTGGGTCTAGAGATAGAGGGGGCTGGGGCGAGGCAGTCACAGGGGACAGGAACCTTTGCTTTTTGAGTCCCTGGGCCCCAGAACAGTTCTGGCCAAGGCTCCCACACCCCTCGTGGTATGACTTGGGGAAATGAGGGTTTTCTAGAAAGTAAGGCCTCTGTGTAGGGAAGAGAGGAGGGAGCGCCCAGCCCATGAGTGAGCTGCTTGCTCACAATCCCTTCTCCAGCCCCACTCCCTCAGTGACCCCACCTGGGCATCATCTACTCTAACCACAAGAAGCGGGTTCAGCCAAGGGGGTTGAGCAGAAGATCAGGTGTGAGACAGAGGGCTGACTGCTGGTGATTTTTCTGTCCTGGGAACAGCTTGACCCACGTGCCTGTCTCCATGTTGCCAGTGTGGAGAGGGGGAGTGACAGAAGTAACTACAACCAGGAGTGTCCCCGCAGCAGCTTCAGCCTCCCCTCCCCTCTCTTGCCTGACTGAGACACTTAGTTCCTGGTTTGGTGCCTGTTGGTGCCTACAGGTAGCCAAGCTACCCCACAGTAGCTTAGCTCCCACAGTGGGGGAAGAATCAAAGGTGTTGTGTAGCCCTGCCAGCTAGCTGCCCCTAAAGCTTGTCCAGGTCAGTTTCAGGTTCTAAACTGCATTTTGTTCATGATATTGTCAAAACAGTGGAGAAACATTTTTAAAAGATCTGTAGAAAAAAAGAAGAAAGAATTGGGTTCAGCTGCAAATAATAGGAAAAAATAATAGTAGCTTAAATTAGCACCTCTCAAATCATCCCGTGCACAGAAATCACCTGGGGATCTTGTTAAAATGCAGACTCTGATTCAGACGCCCTGGGGCTGGCCCTGAGGTTCAGCATGTCTAACGAGCTCCTGCGTCATGCAGGAGCCGCTGGCCCACAGAGCGCGCTCCGTAGTGAGGCCTTCAGCGAGACAGGACTGTATTCCTCACTTAGCCACAAGAAACCTGGAGTCTAACCCTCCAGACTATATCCATCACTGGGTGACGGGACCATTGATAACACCAAACCTCAGCAACACTCAGTGTACCCATCTAACAAACCTGCACGTGTATCCTCGGAACCTCTCAATAAAAGTTGAGAGAGAGGAAAAAAAAAAGAATCTGTTGCTTTCAGCCTCTTGATTAATGAGATGGAAACAAACCATCAATACACAATGCTATCTGGTTTCCTTCATGTGGAAAGTGCAGTTAGGAATCAAGAGGGTCCTGCTTGCTGAGACCACAAGCTTGGGATGAGTCAGCCACGTCGCACGTCAGCAGATGAGATGTGAGGCAGGGGTGCTCCCATGGGCACAGAGCAGCCAGACCCATGACCTGCCCCGAGGCCACTTGGAGATCACTGTCCAGTGACAGGACACATGGTGAGCGTCCTGAGGATGGGGAGAAAGTGGGGACCCAGGACCCGGGACCTGGCCACACTGAGTGGACGGAATCAGCTTCAGGTCCCCGGAAAGTTCTTCCCAGAAGGCAAAAATGATTCCTGAAGCATATGGTCATTGTGATACCTTGGCTGGCAATATAATTTGTTGTCCAAATCAGGTACAGTATTGAGAACAGAAAGCCAACATCACTGAATAGGTCTTAACTGATCTGTGGCATGCATTAGCCAGCTGTGGGCAAGTCCAGAACTGTGGACATTCTCCTAACCCTGTGAGTGGGCATCTGCCAGGTGAGCTGGCCACAAGCAGATTACACTGGAACAGTGAGGGTCTCCATTTGGGCCTAGATGATCCTCGGATCAGGATTCAGACATGTCAGGCACAATGAGAAGAACAGGGTGAGTGACTGTGGTCTTTGATAGCAAGCACAGGACTTCAACGAAGAGTGAAAGTTCCTGTAAGGCAACTACTGACTGTCAGTGGACGAATTCATCAAAAACTCAACTGAAACCAGCTTGAGCAAAAAAGGGAAACTGTGGGCTGTGTAACCAAATGACACAGAGTACAGAGGTGTGACTGAACCCAAAGACAACTGGATTCAAAGATTTGAATATTGCCAGAACTTCCTCTCTCTCCACCTACATCTTCGTCAGGTTGGGCTGCTATGACAAGTTACTATAGTCAGGGTGGCTTACATGATAGGCATTTATTTCACAGCTCTGGAGGCAGGGAAGTCCAAGATCAAAGTGCAGGCAGATTTGGTTCTGGTGATGGTCCCCTTCCTGGCTTGCAGATGGCCAGCATCTCACTGTGTTCCTATGACAAATTCTTTGTGTTTGCACTCTTGAAAAGAGCATTCTAGTGTGTCCTCTTCCTTTTCTTCTAAGAGCACTAATCCCATCATGACCTCATCTAAACCCAATTACCTCCCAAAGTCTTCGCCCTCCAAATACTATCACGCAGGAGGTTAGGACTTGAACACATGAATTTAGGGTGAGGGACACAAACATTCAGTCCATAACAACCTATGTCTCCAATTCTCTCTGCCTATTGGACTCATTCTCTCAGTCCAGCTGTCCCCACAAAGTCAAAGCCATGCCTGCAGACAGCTCTAAACCTCAATATCAGAGAAGGGAGTCAGTATCCTCACCAGCTCCGGGTTGAAAATACCTTAGGGAAGACTCCTGATTAGCTTTGTGGGCCCACTTGCCCATTCCTGGCCAATTGCTTTGGCCAAAGCTGTGAGGCCACTGTGATAGGCCCAGGGCAGGTCGTATGTTCATCTTCACACCACAGGGACGGAGTGGTGAAAAAGCAGCTTTCCCCCAAAATGGAAAGGCTGTTATCAGCAAGCCAAGCAATGAATACCTATTGCAGAGGGAGCTGGAAGGGGTTAAGGGATGAAGCAGAGGCTGTGCTCAATGGAACTATTGGAGAGTCTCTGTAAGATGTCGGGAGGTACTTAAAAATATTTTAGGGGACTTACTTGGCAAGAAGCTGAAACCATGAAATAACACGTTGTAAACCAAGGAAAGGTTGTTTGTTACTATTAATATATGTTCTTTACTTTCTATTCTCAACACTGTCCCTGGAAGTGCCCTGGTACTATGATCTGCAGTTTACTTTAAAATATTTTGGCACTGAAAATGTAATCTAAATGTGGATGTAGACTTTTAAGTCTTCACTCCAGAGGAGACCAGTTGCTCTAATCAAGGCAATTCCAGGATGGTAATTAGAGTGTCGTCAGAAGGCCATACCCCAGACAGCCACCCACAAGTGCTTCAGTTGTCTTTATCTCTGATTAGTGCCAGCAGTTTTGTTAATTGAAATAATGAACATAGAGATGAGTTTTCATCGGTGAACGATGAAACTCCACAGCAAGAATCTCCACAAACATACGTGAACAGGCCATTAGAATTCAGTGGGCCTTTCTTCCTCACCCCTTAGGAACCTCACCCATGACCTTTGTGTCAGCTTCTGGTTCAGGAGAACGTGAGTCAACCTGAGTCTGACTAGATGGTTCACCAATCCTGCTACTAAACTTTTGTGATATTTGCCTCAACTGAACCTCTCTTTCATGCAAGATCTTGGTGGAGCCTCCTAAAGAACAGAGATGCTGGACTTAATCACACTCAAGAGGTGACTGATGTGAGCCTGCTTGTTAATTAATGTCTGTTTTGGAGGGAAGAATTCAGTCTGAGACTTGCTTTTATGGTAACCTACAGTGAGGCCGTGAGGAGGAGCTGGACCTAAACACCTATGGGGGCTGCTGATATTAACCAAAAAAAGAAAAAAAATGGTGACTGCTGATATTAACCAAAAAGAACCTCTCAGTTGTACAAGAACAAATTGGGAAGTAGGAGATGCCCTTGTAAGCCCAGTGTATATTGTGAGGGGAGACCGTTTTCATCAGACTTCTGGCATGAGGATTTCTTTGAGGCAAAAGGGCCTTGGAGAAACCCACTTCTCAAAGAGTCAAAGAGAGTTTCCAGCCTGGACTTTGACCTGTTCCCAGATTTTCTGTGGAAGGAAAGAGATTTTCCATAGCACGGAAAGGAGGAACAAGGATCATATCCGGGTGCTGTGGGAAAAGGCTAGGGAAGAAGAGAGGCAGCCCTGCCATAGCCCAGGGAAGGCTGCAGGGGGGTTGCAGGACACATTCCATGTGAGGTTAGCTTTCTCTGGGTCCCCGTACTGAAATCTTCAGCAAATTCTCACTGCTCATTTATGCACATGCACTTCCTACTGCCCAGGCGTTGAAACTGACCTAAGCCAATTTGGTCATGCACAACCACAGAGTTCCTTTTGGTTACTATCAGCTGCCACCATTAGATAAGAGTGGAAACTCACCTACTCCCCTGCTATCTCAGCCCAAGTTACCCCAAGAGCAAGTCTCAGAATAAATTCTGTCCTAAATACAAATATTTATTAGCAAGCGGGTAATGTTTTCAAATGCAAGAGAATTATTTAGAGCCACAAAGAGATTATGAGGATGAAAACAGAGACCTCAACCAAACATAAGCATGTATCAGTGAGAAGATATTAACTTTTTCTGATATTTATTTATGCACACCTGTTACTTCATTCACCAATTATTGGAGACAAGAACAACTTGTGTTGTTTTCAAAATCCTATGGGACCCCACTCCTCAAACAGCAGGGAAAATAAGCTAAAACATGAACCTCGAGTGCATACAAAGGAGCCTTGTGCATTGTCAGAATTAATGATGATTCTTTATTCTGTGAAAGTTTAGACATTGCAGGTGTAGCTATGGGATGCTGCACCTCCCAAACCAACCACTTTCCTCCAAGGTCTACCAGGATGATCTGCAAGAAGACTCCTTCACAAAGACATAAAGGGAAGCATGGGAGTGGCAGGCTTCCCATGCCTAGCGGCAGGCCCAAGGAGGAAGCCTTCTCAGCAGGAAAGTCTGGGGGTCTGGAATCTTCATGGTACAATAACTGCTGTGGTTTGAATGTTTGCCTCTTCCAAAAGTCATGTCAGATTTTAACACCCAATGCAACAGTGTTGGGAAGTAGGCCTGAAGTAGGGTCTTTTGTCATGAGGGCTCTGCTTACATGAACTGATTAATGCCTCTGAAAAAGACTCAAGGGAGTAGGTTTGTTCTCTTTCTTCCCGTCCACCATGTGATGCCTTCTGCCACCTGGTATCTTCTGCTATGCAATGGCACAGCCTCCAGAAGGCACTCACCAGATGCATTGGTATCGGACTTCCCAGCCTCCAGAATTATGAGCCAATAAATTTCTGTTCATTATAAATTACCCAGTCTGTGGTATTCTGTTAAACTAGCACAAAACAAATTAAGACAATAGCAGACAAAAACCAGATGAGCATATAGCATTTGGGCCCAACCAGCCATGTGCTAAGGGGCAGAATTTAGCACTCAACCAAAAAGACTCCTGGAGCAGTGATTCTCTGAAATCCAGGAGGATAAGCAGCAGGTAAGAAGGCACCTGGGACAACAGTGGGTTCTCAGGCTGTAGCCAGCAGAGCGAAATTTTGGAAGAGGAGACGACTTCCAGCACTGAGCAGCAACTGAGAGTGACAAGAGTAATCAGAATGGGTTCTGGAGGGATGGAGCCGCTCTCAGGGTGAGATTTAGGTCAAGAGACTGAAAGAAAATCCAAGTTCTCAGAACCCAGGCTAGGTCAGGGACACACTTGTCAATGCCTAAAGCACTGACCTATAGTATTGAGCTACATCTCCTTAAATTTCTCTTCCCAAAGTCAGGATTAATCCCTGAAACAGGAATACTTTCTCAAGGATTCCTTCAGCTGCAAGTAACAGAAAACTGAACTTAAAGTGGCTTGAATAGTAAGGAAACAGTTAATTCACAAAATGGGACGTTCAGGAGAGCAGGCCTATGGCCAGCTTAATCCAGTAGCCCCAGCTCTGTTTTCCACTGACAGTCTTGACTTTGTGCCTCTCAGGTTGGAGGTTTCCACTGCTGCAGGCTGGCAGCAAGCTGCTCTGGCCATGCTGGCCTTGGCTACGGGTAGAGCAACATGGCAGGCTCAGCTTCCCTGAGCACATAAGCCATTTGTGCACCGTGAATACTTGAATGAAATCACCCTGTTTGAAGAAAGAAAGGGGATGATTCCAGTGAGGCACCCTTCAGAGTTCCCCAAGGGCAGGCTGGAGCAAAGGGCGCAGGAGCCCAGGATTCTCCATGCGCCTGTGCGTCTGGGCAGCTAGGTAAACTGGGCAAGCCACTTCAACTCTTGAGAGCTCAAGGTTTTTCATCTTACAATCCAATGACTAAACAAGAGCATCTTCAAGATTCTGTCAAACTCTAGATTGTCTCTGAACCTTTAGAATGAGATTATTTAACTTCAATAATAAAATATTCAGTCATGACTCAATACAGGCCTTCAAATATGGCAGATGACTCTGGTCCTTTATGAGAGATTATATTTTCCAAAGATGATCACAGCAACTTCTCCCATCCCACATGCCCGTCTACAATGGGACCTTACCACTCCCCCATCAGGAAAGCCTCTGAGCTGCCAAACTTCACAGCTGACTGTCCTTGTGTTCCCCACGAAGCTTCTTCTGAAGCTTCTTCTGATGTCTCTGGGCTCCAGCCCCGGAAGCCCCTTTACCTGCTGTTTTTAGCAGATGCTATCTTTACTCTTCACAGATGCACCCTCTGGTTGCTAATTTTCCTTGCTATGGGTATGCAAACAAAATCTCTGAATGGCTCCATGAGATGGGCAGAGCAGACATTAATAACTCCGTGGTGGTAGCCAGCCTCAGATGCCCCACAGTGGTTTGCACCATCCTTGAATAGGATTAACTTTTGTGACAAATAGGACAGTGCAGAAATGACAGGACTGGACTTCAAAGGCCAGTTCACAAAAGACAGGGTGACTTCTGTCTTGCCGTCTTGGATTAAGCTAGCCAGGTACCATGTCAAAGGAACTCCGTACATGAAAGACCCTGAGCTGAAACCACCCTGTATAGTCACCCCCAAATTCCTGACCCACAAAAACTATATGAGATAAGAAATGTTTATTGTTTAAGCCACGAAGTCTTTTTTACATGGCAAAGTATAACTAACATTAATATACCTATTATATAAATGATATGTCGAGTCTCAGAGACATACAGCGACTAGCCCAAAGCCACACAGCTAGAGCTGCAGAAGTGGGAAGAGAGCCTTCACCTTGTGACTGGTGATCCACACAGCATGGGTTCCCTCAGAGCCCCATAAGTCTGCAGTTCTCTGATTTGGCTTCAGAAGGAGAGATGAGCCTGCAGGCATGGGGCAGTGATTGCCCAAGCAAACTGCCACACTCGGTCTGGGCCAGCACAGCTCTTCCGACAGGGAACACAGGGTCAGGGAGGGGGTGGAGACTCTTGTCTCCTACTTGCTTTGGGTCTCTATGACCCAGAGAAACAATCCATGGAGACCTCATCTCAGGCTCATCCATGCACATGCATCCTAGGCCTCCACTCATGCCACATGTGGAACTACGGCTGGCCCACAGTGCTGCAACTCCTCTGGGCTGTGTTGGAAGCCTGTGATGTGAGGGCTTGTGCCTGACTGACTGACTGACTGCAAGTCAGGGTTGGCCCTTGCTGTCCAGCACCGCACACTGCTGATTCATGAGGCCACTTTAGAGAAGTTGCTCCATCGAAGGGAGCTTTCAGTTCCCATGTGAGTCACTGGCCATGTGGACACCAGTCACCCATGCACAAGAGGGGCCTGAGCTATGTGAGCACTCAACAGTGAGCTGAGTGTTGTGATCATGGGGTCAGTGACACGGCCCAGCTGGCTCTGTTTTCTCATCCTTCCAACTAGATTCGACTTATTCCAGCAAGGGTTACTATGGTCCTGTGGGCAGGACTGGGGTTGGGCAAGTCAAAAGGGTAGTTTAAAACAAGAGGGCGGCCAGGCGCGGTGGCTCACGCCTGCAATCCCAGCACTTTGGGAGGCCGAGGAGGGCGGATCATGAGGTCAAGAGATCGAGACCATCCTAGCCAACATGGTGAAACCCCGTCTCTACTAAAAATACAAAAAAATTACCTGGGCGTGGGTGGTGCATGCCTGTAGTCCCAGCTACTTGGGAGGCTGAGGCAGGAGAATTGCTTGAACCCAGGAGGCAGAGGTTCCACTGCACTCCAGCCTGGCGCCTGGTGACGCCAGTCTCACGGAGTGAGACTCTGTCTCAAAAAAAAAAAAAAAGAGTGCGACCAGGCATGGTGGCTCACGCTTGTAATCCCAACACTTTGGGAGACTGAGGCAGGTGGATCACCTGAGTTCGGGAGTTCAAGACCAGCCTGGCCAACATGGCAAAACCCCATGTCTACTAAAAAAAAAAAATACACAAAAAAATTAGCTGGGCATTCTGGTGGGTGTCTGAAATTCCAGCTACTCAGGAGGCTGAGACAGGAGAATTGCTTGAACCTGGAAGGCAGAGGTTGCAGTGAGCCCACATTGCACCACTGCACTCCAGCCTGGATGACAAGAATGAAACTCCATCTCATAAAAAAGACAAGAGGTCACGAAGTGCTGAGCAGTCACTGCTTGTCTCCAGGGTCTCCAGTCAAGAGAGACTTGAGATGGTGAAACTTTCTGATGAAGGACCTCAAAGGTCCAGCAGAGTGGCTTGTGCCTACATCCTCGTGTGGTATCCAAGGACCTCCAGGATAGGAGAGAAAAAAACAAACAAGCCATAGGACATCTGGGTTTTCATGTAAACTCAAGATTCTACCACTTGGATAGCCATGGAAAAGTTGTTGGCCAATCCAAGCCTCAGTTTTCTCATGAGTCAAATCAAGCTAATGGTTTTTAACCTGGGTTTCTTGGAGCCTTAGGGTTCTTCAGAGCTACATGGGGTTTGCCATGAGGAGGCAGCCTTTAAGCCAGTGCTGTCCAATAGAAATATAAAGAGAGTCACATATACAACTTTAAATTTTTGGTAGCTAGGCCAGGCGTAGTGGCTCACGCCTATAATACCAGCACTTTGGGAGGCCGAGGCAGGCAGATCACAAGGTCAGGAGTTTGAGACCAGTCTGCCCAACATGGTGAAACCCCATCTCTACTAACAATACAAAAATTAGCCAGGCATGTTGGTGCACGCCTGTAATCCCAGCTACTCAGGAGGTTGAGGCAGGAGAATCACTTGAACCTGCGAGGCAGAGGTTGCAGTGAGCTGAGAGTGCACCATTGCACTCCAGCCTTAGCAACAGAGCGAGATTCTGTCTCAAAAAAAAAAAAACTGGTAGCTAAATTTTTTTAAATCTAAAAATAAATAGGTAATTAGCCAGATGTGATGATAGGTGTCTGGAGTCCAAGCTACTGAGGAGGTTGAGGTGGGAGGATTGCTAGAGCTCAGGAGTTTCAGGCTGCAGTGAGCCATGATCATGCCACTGCACTCTAGCCTGGGTGACAGAGTACAACTGAGTCAGTAAAAAATAGGTGAAATTAACTTTAAGATTATCTTTTATTTATTGAATATATCTAAAATATCATTTCAACATGTAATCAATTGATTACGTGTATTAAGATGTTTTATATTTTCTTTATTGTACTAAATCTTCAATATCTGGCATATGGTTTGTATGTAAGCACATCCCAATTTAGACCAACCACATTTCCACAGCACAATGGCTGCCAGAGTTGTGTATGTCACCTGTGAAGCAGGAGGAACTGTCTTTAAGAAGAGAAGACCTCGCTCTAGTGGACAAAACAGGAAAACACATGAGAGACCAATGGATTAAATGAGCAAAACTGGAAAGCACGGGCATATTCAGGGGTGCAAAGGGGTCAGTTCGGCTAGAGTGTGACGGGGAGAGGAGGGAGTGTGAGAGAAGAAGCCATGAGATCATTGGACCTCTCCTGAACCCTGTGATTTTCATGACATTAGTTTCTCTGAAAAGTGCCTTTGGGTTGTAAAGTATCACACAGAAGAGTTCTGTCTTTATAGCTGAGACCTAGTGAGGCCTAGGGGATACGATGAAAGTAGAACATGACATGATAGCTTAAAGCATAGGCCATAGAGCCCAACAGCCTGGGTTCTAGTGCTCACTCTGCCTCTTGTTGGCTGGGATAATAGACACAGTTTCCACATCTATTAAATGGGCACATGGCCATCAACAGTTCTTCCCATCCCTCTACATGCATGTTTTCTGTATTCCCATCAAGATCAGGAGTTCACTTTCCTTTCTTTGAATCTAGGGTTAACGGTTACCTTGTGATTTACTTAAACCAATACACTGTGGCAGAAGGATGCCGGTGGCCTCTAGGAAGCCAGCTGCCTACTGTAAAGCTTGGGTTAGACAACCAAATGATGAGAAACCACATGAAGAAAAAAAGTCCACATGGAGGAATCTGAAGCACTAGACATGACTGAATTCTTCCTGAATCTTCCAGCTAAGCCCAGCGACGGGAGTAACAGACAGAACTACCTAGCTGAGCCTCACTTGAAATTCCAGACCAAAGAATCACAAGAAATAATGCACTGTTATTGTTTTAAGCCACTAAGTTTTGAGTGGTTCTGTAGATAGCCATAGATAACTGAAACAAATATGATATTTGTAATACTTATCTCATAGAGCTGTGTGAAGATCAAGTGAGATAAGGCATGTACCATGCAGTGCCTACGATAAACACTCAAAAGTTGTAAATATTATTGTAATAGTAGTCATCTGAGTATGGTCCACAATAAGTGTTGTCATTTTGATATTAGGACATGCCTAAGTAATACAAGCCAGACTCACCTACCAGTGCTTCTGAAATTGAAAAGCTATTTCTTTGAGTGATCATTTGGTTCCAAAAAGATCTTAAGCTGAAGTACAGGCACTGGAAGCAGGGAGCAGGCGTGGCCATTTAGACAACAAGAATGTGCTCACATAATACTGTATTTTTAAAGTTATCAAATGACAACAGACAATTAAAAATTCTCCCAGATGAGTTAAGGACTGCACAGAATACAATCCCAATATCGGAAACACTGCTGTGCATGCCAAGGAGCCACTGGGGACTTCAGGCAGGAGCAATATGACGAGACATTGGATCCTCCAGACCAGCATGTGCAGGATGGGCAGGTGTGGGAGGAGGGAGGAGAATGACAGCCGCCATGTGGCAGATCAGTGAGGCAAGCCAAGGCCAGGCTCCTGACCCTGGGAGGGAAAACTGATGGCAGGCTTGCTGCTAGAAGGAGAGTGCGTGTGGCCTATTCTTTCAAGAAATTTGCTGTGACAGGGAGGGGCAGGCAGGATGGAGCACAAACTCAAAGTGTTTTAAATGAAGAAGAAAAATGCTTGGACCACAATACGGGCTGCAGAACAATTGCGGTGATGAGATCAAAAGCATCAGAGGCATTCCAGAGGCTGGTTAGGAAAGAAGACTGCAGCCAGCTTTGCTGCCCCCTGGCTGCAAAAGCCTGCATACAACAAAAGCTGGATGAGTGCTCCCCAGGCTCATTCCTGGGTAGTCCTGTCCCACATCGGGGAGTGGAGACATGTCAGTGAGGAATTTTAAGAGCACCAAAAAGCTGAATTGGGATGACATTATAGAGTGGCAAAAATGAGTCCTCGCTCAAAGCACTGACTTACATAGCTGCTGTCGCTTGCTCCATCACCTCCAGTCCCTGGAATACGATGATTTTCATTTTCACTGAAGAAATAAAACAATGAAAGATACCTAGCATTAATTTGAATAGCAGAAATATATAATGCACATAGGATTACAATCAAAAAGAGAATTTGTATGCCAGAATGAAAAAGGAACCTATTCTGTTAAGAGTCTACTAAAAACATCATGAAGAAAATTAAATCCCAGTTCTTCTTTAGAGACCTGTAGCCAAGCAGCTTCTTCTTTGATTTTTGTCCTAGCTGAGTTTCTGCTTCATGGGAAATACTTATGTATACACAACAAGAGGTGTTTGCCACCACATAGCCATCTCCTTGCTCGGCTAATGTAGAATCTAAAGCAATGTGATTGTCTAGCACAATCTTAGTCAATCAATCAGTAGCTTTTTGTTGAGCTGTGATGGAGGGAGCAGTTTCATCAACAATGTTTCCTAAAGTTTTAGAAAGATTTTAGATCACATGTTCATAGGAACATACACCCAACCAAGGCAAAAGAGTTCTAAAAAAAAAAAAAAATGCATGGTGCTATCTTCTTGATGGCCAGCAGATAATCAGCACGTTTTCTTTAAATAGAACCTCCATCTAAAGTAGATCTGCAGTCATGCCTAGAGAAAGTTTGAGGGAACGAGTCCAGTGCTCAGCTTCTTCAGAGCTGCATGGAGAGAGAAGGGTAACCAAGTATCCTAAGACACATTGCCCTTCACCACTCCATACCCTCAGACACCTACAGGACCAGGGATGGTGATCTTCTCCACCGCTAAAATAAATGCTGGTGGAGCACAGGCAAGTACACTGTAATTTGAGAACATCGGTTTTGGGGCATTACGAGATCAATGGGTCAGAAATGTTAGAGCAAGAAGACAGGATCCTGATAGTGGGAGGGACTGTTTTCCTTTGGATTTTTTAACAACATCCTGGATTTTCGTACTATGATTATTGAGTAAGGGAGCAATGATTTTGACAACAGGATTCTGATGAGTCAGACTGAAACACAGGACAAACAGGATAAGATGAGTCAGGCAGATCTGATAAACAGGTTTCCTTTTATGTGGCCTTGAGTTGTGTTACAAGTGCTATCATGAATACTGGTGAAATTTAGGACAGAATGTACCAGTGGGTCCTTTTTATTTTAGGGTAGCAAACCAAGCATCTCTTCAAATTTCCAGCAGTGGCATTGGTCTGGGGGATTTTGAACAGAGGATTATCCTCCATGGTATGGTCAAATTTATCAGGGATGGCAAAACAGAAACCTAGGCCAGGTGCAGTGGCTAATGTCTGTAATCCCAGCACTTTGAGAGCCGAGGTGGGAGAATTACTTAAGGCCAGGAGTTTGAGACCAGTGTGGTCAACATAGCAAGACCCATCTCTATAGATTTTTTTTAAAAAGTAGCTGGGCGTTGTGCACACCTGTTGTCCCAGCTACTCAGGAAGCTGAGTCGGGAGGATTGCTTGAGCCCAAGAGATGGAGGCTGCAGTGAATTATGATCATGTCACTACATCCCAGCATGGTCAACAGAGCAAAACCCCATCTCTAAAAAAAGCAAAACAGCAACAACAAAAAAAAAAACAGGAATCTGATTACAGACATTTGTTTACATATATCCTAAGAGAATGTGTGTGTGTGTGTGCGCGTGCAAGCGCATATATATATGCACACATACATATGTATATGACAATTTTACCAAAACAATTTTATCCAAGAGGGGATACCCACAGTATGAAGGAGGCCTAAAAGCATAAGTATTTCAGTCAATAGAAAAAGGAGAGCAAATATTTCAGGTATGGCAGGCATTAGAATCACGAAGAACAAGTTGTACAGGCCTGTATCTTGGATGAAAATAAACGACCACAAATGTCAGCTACTTTCCATCCTGGTCAGGAAGGCTGCAAGTCAACTTCCACTGAAGATCTCTCATGACGGAAGATGTCCCTCTGGTAGGGCTGTCTTTTTAAAATGAGAAATATGAATCCAAGAGTCAATGCCTTTAAGTTTAGTGGCACTGGGATTGGCCAATAGTCCCTGACATGGTCCCTTCCCACCAGGTGAGAAGGAATCTTTTATTTTATGTCCTTTCCAGTAAACAAAATGTTTACATATTCTCGCTTATAAATAGGATCTAAACATTGGGTACACACGAACATAAATATGGAAACAACAGATGCTGGAAACTATGAGAAGGGAAAGGAAGGGAGGGAGGCAAGGGTTAAGAAACTAACTCTTGGTTGCTGTGCTCACTATCTGGATGATGTGTCCAATCACACCCCAAACTTCAGCATCACACAATAGGCCCTTATGACAAAGCTGCATGTGTACCCCTGAATCTAAAATAAGATTTTTTTAAAAAAGAAAAGGAATAGCTGCAAATCACTCAAGTGGGAAATTCGCAAAGGGCAAAAATGCTTGGAATGCCAAAACTACTTCACTAGCCTGTGAAATATTAGACAGCAGAGACCTCAAGAAAGAAAAAAATTCTCCTGTGACAGGCCATGATTTTTGATGACTTCATCTCCCAGGAGCTCTCCGCAAAAGGAATTCTTGATTGATTTTGAGTTTTTGATGAGAAGTATTCTGAGACGTTGGCAGTAACAGAGAATATCATCTTTGAGAAATGCAAGTTCACAAGTTCCTGCATCTAGTCAAGTGGGCCTTCCTATTACTGTTTCAAAGAGAGAGAGCTGGTGTTTTCCAAATGGTGTTGATCACAGGCTGAGCAGAGCTAGTGAGAGCCTCTTTGGCCAGAGAAAGTTAAAAAATTTGGTTTGGCCAAGTGAGTTTTTATTATACCGCTGGTGTGTTTCACCAGTCCAGAGGATTAGGGGTTAAAAGCACAATGGAAATATTGGAATATAGGCCAAATGCTGCAAATGGATTGAATTACTTGACCAGCAAAATGTGTTCCTTGACCGTTCTGGAGCTCAGATGAAACTCCCCATGATGAAATTATCTTTTCTAATAACAGTTTTCTTACTGCTTAGGCCATGGCTCATTGGCATGGGAAGGTTTCATCCCAGTGAGAAAACACAAGTTAGCACCAGAAGATATCTATAACCCTGGGATAGGGGCAGCTGGGTAAAGTCCAACTGCCATACATCAAAGGTCCTAAAGGCAAAGGAAAATGTCCCTGTAACCCCTGAAGGAGTTTTCCAGGACTATGTTTGGGACATACCATACAGCAAGAATAAGCAGAAGGGGATGGTTTCCAATAATACTGCTTTCCCCAAGCTGCTGTTTCATCTGGATTCCAATGAGTCAGCTCATAAACACATTATTTAAAGGGTAATTGAAGGCATAAGGGAAGGATTGGCCTATCATTAGGTCCACATCATAAGCCTGTTTCTGAGAAAACTTGGTTTTTTATCTTTCCTGAGGTTGATTTCCTTCTTGAGAGCTCCTGTTTGTGCTTCTTCTAATAAAGTTCTTGTTTATTGTTTGTTTGGGGGGCTGGGGGTTTTTGCTGTTTGGTTGGTTGGTTTTTGAGACAGGGTCTCGCTTTGTCGCTCAGGCTGGAGTGCAGTGGCACAATCTCAGCTCACTGCAACCTCTGCCTCCCAAGTTCAAGTGATTCTTGTGCCTCAGCCTCCTGAGTAGCTGGGATTACAGATGTGAGCCACCTCACCTGGCCAAAGTTTTAAATGGGTAATAAGCTTGTAAGCACATTTCAAGATACCTATTGTCTGATGTAACCTTCAGGGCTGCGTTCTTAGCTGCATTATCAGCGAAATGGTTGCCGCTGCTCTCCGGAGTATCTAATTTGTAATGACCAGGAATTTTCATATTTCAGTTTGGGGTGGGGACTGCTTTCAAGAGGTCAGAGGTTCGTTGACTTTGTGAGTGTGTGTGTGTGTGTGTGTGTGTGTGTGTGTGTGTGTGTGTAGACAGGGCTCTGCTGCCTAGGCCAGAGTGCAGCAGCACAATCTTAGATGATCTTGGAGGCTAGTATGAGGCATTCAATTCCAGAATATTGCTAAAAGGGTTTTTTTGAACTGTTCAAAATAATCAAGCACAAATTCATCTGGCCTTTGAGTATATTGTTGAATGATCTTCCAGTCTACTTGTAGGCAGGATCTGGGAAACGACACCATGGAGAGACTTGGCTCAAGTGTGGATCCTTTCATGGTCAGCTTCCATTTGCTTTTCAAAATCCTCTAAGGGATTTTCCAGATTGCTTTTTTTAGCCATTCACTGGCCCTGCCTTCTCATACCAGCATGTGAACTAATTGATGAAGCTCAGCATATCTGGGCTCATAAGTCTGGACAATTAAATCAGATAGTTCTGCAAACCCTATGGGATTTTGGAGCAGGTCAGGCAAGTCTTTTATAGTATTCTTAAGTTCAGTTTTTGTCCAAGGGGTATACACAATAGTGGTCTCACCTCTTGCTGTGGTTTTACCTAGAAAAGGACTACCAAAATGGGGTTTCAGGGAGGGGAGTTCGAGCTCTAGGGAATTTCCTAAGGTGGTAGTGAGAGGGAAAGAAGGTCAGGACAGGGGACTTGAGATAAGAGAGAGGATGTAGAGGTGCAGGGTGGATGAGGTGACACAGCTGGAAGTGGACAAGAGGGCGCCTTCAAAGCCTTTTTAATTCAGAAATAGGTTTAGGATCTTTTTGTTTACCTCTTGGATTGAGGCGATTTTCTCAGAATTTATCTTTAAAAACTCTTAGTGCCATTGGAAGCAATTATCCTATTTCATTTGGTTCTAAAACCAGCTTTTTTCTATTGTGCACTCAAAGGAATAATTTTGGGCATTTCAAAAGACCCACATTTTGGCCATTGTTGATGATCATCCCGAGCTGTGTGGGTCCTTTTTCCTAGATATTTACAAGAGGATGTCTCCTAAGCATTGTACATAAAACCAGACTCTGTTTCTAACAGTGGTTGTCCCTTAAAGGAGCACTCAGATGGCCAGGCACGGTGGCTCACGCCTGTAATCCAAGCACTTTGGGAGGCCGAGGCGGGTGGATCACGAGGTCAGGAGATCGAGACCATCCTGGCCAACATGGTGAAACCCCGTCTCTACTAAAAATACAAAAACTGGCTGGGTGTGGTGGCACGTGCCTGTAATCCCAGCTACTGGAGAGGCTGAGGCAGGAGAATCGCTTGAACCAGGGAGTTGGAGGTTGCAGTGAGCCGAGAATGCACCACTGCACTCCAGCCTGGGCGACAAAGTGAGACTCCGTCTCAAAAAAAAAAAAAGATTGCTCAGATTTTGAAGCTTGATTTCCCATAATTTACGAACTTCTCAAAAATGACCAAGGCCTGGAATGCGTCTGGGTGGTAGCATGGTACTTATGAGCACCACTCCTCTAGGCATCACCCAAGAGTCACGCGTTGCTTTCTTAAGTGTCCCAAAATGCCTCTAACCGCCAGGTGGCACCAGAGTGCTAAAGGTATGAGCGACCAGTCCTGTATTTTACGCCCACGCAGCTGATCAATCCCTAAAAAATGTTCTTGTGGTGAGAAATGCCCTACGAGGCTCCTTCATGTCCTGGAGAACAGCCCTGACACCTCTGCAAAGCCTCTTGTCACCTAGAGCACTCTAATGGGTCAAAGGGAGCAATTGCCTCTTTTCTTCATAGCAAAAGAACTCACTCTCATGCAGTTTTCCGTTTAGAACTAATAGGAACTGGTCACAGATGAAAATCCAAGTCTGAATTTCAAACAATAAGAAGTAGCTGCAATTTTAAAAGCATGCTATGAAAAGCAAAATCACCAGTGTTAAACTTCCAGTTCCTGGACCCGGACCTCCCTGCCCCAAGGCAGAGGTGAAAAAACGCTGTTCCCTCTACCCTCTTCCTTTTCTGGAACCCAAATCTCCTGCTTACTAGGCACAGACGGAAAACTTCCATTCTAGTAAAGGAGGATGGGAAAAAAAATAGCTCAGGCAAAATCTACATCTTCAACCAAAGAAATGAGAAGGGCCCAGATCTCAGCAGTACTCATACCTTAGATTCAACAATTTCTTTTGAAGTCAGAATACCAGGGTTTCCCAGAGCTGGCCTGGAGCCAAGTCTTGGAAGTCAGTCAGATGGTGGAGGCAAAGGGATCATTCTGAATCCTTCTCATGGCACCATAAATGCTGATCTCAAAGGAAGATGAGGCACAAAATATATTAATGATTTTGAAGAAGACTTTACTTGGACCAATGTGAGGCCACCTGCTCAGGACACACTTCCAAGTGGCTTTAGGGAATGCTCCACCTTTGTTGCAAGCAGACTTTTTAAAAAATAATTTCCACTTTTAGTTTAGATTCAGGGGATACATGTGCATTTTTGTTACATGGCTATACTGCATGATGCTGAGGTCTAGGGTACAACTGAGCCCATCACCCAGGCTCACTTGTACCAATAGGTGGTTTTTCAATCTTTGCTCCCTTTCTTCTCTCCCTGCTCCAGCAGTCCCAGTGTCTGTTGTTGCCAACTTTATGTCCCCGTGTGCCCAATGTTTAGCTCTCACTTGTAAGTGAGAAAGTGCGGTATTTGATACTCTGTTCCTGTGTTAATTCACTTAGAATAATTGCCCCCAGCTGCATCCATACAAGCAGGTTTTTAAAGACAAGAAGGGAGCAAGAGGTGGACTGATACAAAGTTATTTGACAGGAATTCTCATTGGTTTGCAGAAATAACATTGATTAGTGATTGGCTTTATGTTGTTGAGCTACAGCAGTGGTCCCCAACCTTATTGGCCCCAGGGATCAGTTTCATGGAAGACAGTTTTTCCACAGACCTGGGGGAAGTGGGGGAGATGGCTGTGGGATGAAGGAAGTGCATTACATTTATTGTGCACCTTATCTCTATTATTGTTACATTGTACTATATAATGAAATATATGACTCACCATAATGTAGAATCAGTAGGAGCCCTGAGCTTGTTTTCCTGCCAGTAGCCACTCCCATCTAGGGTTGATGGGAGACAGTGACAGATCATCAGGCATTAGATTTTCATAAGGAGCATGCAACCTAGGTCCCTCACATGCACAGTTCACAACAGGGTTCGTGCTCCTATGAGAATCTAATGCTGTTGCTGATCAGGTGGTAATGTGAGCAATGGGAGGTGGCTATAAACACAGATAGTTTTTCTTGCTTGCCTGCTCACCACTTACCTCCTGCTGTGCAGCCTGTTTCCTAACTGGTCTGGTTGAAGATCCTTGAGCTACAGGATACGAGTTGTGGTGTCCATGGTTATGGTATACGGCATTTTATGGCTACTTGGCATCAGTTAGTCTAGAGCCCACAGCAAGTGGCTTCAAGAGATAATTACTTAGCTCAAGTGGGCCTGAGATATGATAGCTTTTTACTCCAATACCCTTCTGGGCTAGATAATTTAAAGGGGCTTGCATTCCTCACATAAAAAGCTTTTTTTCTTTCTCAGTGCTCACACAGGGGTCAGCTTTTCCTCAGTGAGTTGAAATTCAAGTGCAATCCTTGATTTCTCCTATGGCAAGTCCAAGTATTTTCTCTTCAGAAGTGACAATATTACTTCAATAGAGGGCAGTGGCCCACAGAAAATTTCTCTAGCATCTTGAAACTAAAACTATCAAGAAGGCCAACTTGATAAGGACAGTTTGGAACCGTTGAGGTACAGTCCCTTGTTTTCTATGCTCCAGCACAGAAATTTTCCACCTTCCCAGGGAAATATATGAACTAAACAGGAGTCACAATTCTGTCTTTTAACTTTGCTGCTGCTAATTTCAATGATTTCTTTCTTTCTTTCTTTCTTTTTTTTTTTTTTTTTTTCAAAATAATGGCTACACTTGTTAAGATCCTACAAAATCATTGACCAACATCACATCTAAACCACTCAACTCTAGTGTCTTTCTCATTTTACAGTTGAGGAAGCTGAGGCACAAAATACATTAATCACTTTGAAGCCTTACTTGAGCCAGCGTGAGGCAAACTCAGAAAAAAATCTAGACCTTCAGCCAAAAAGTAGGAAAGGCCCAGATTTCAGCAGGACTCGTACCTTACATTCAGTAATTTCTCTCAAAGCCAGAAGAACACAAGGGGTTCCCAGAGCTGGCCAAGTGTCTAGTGTGGGAGGTATGTCAGATGGTAGAGGCAAGGGTATCTTTTAAATTTGTCTAAATTGTAGGATCACATGGAGCAACTGTTTTGCATACAAGATTCAAGTCTCCCCTGAGCAGTGGTTCTTAATCTTAGCTGCACATGGAATTACTTGGGGCAGGGTTAGAGGGTGACTGTTAAAAAGTCTTGGTCTGTAATCCCAGCACTTTGGGAGGCCAAGGAGGGCAGATCACGAGGTCAGGAGATCAAGATCATCCTGGCCAACATGGTGAAACCCTGTCTCTACTAAAAAATACAAAAATTAGCTGGGTGTGGTGGTGCACGCCTGTAGTCCCAGCTACTTGGGAGACTGAGGCAGCAGAATTGCTTGAACCCGGGAGGTGGAGGTTGCAGTGAGCTGAGATCGTTGCACTCCAGCCTGCCGCCTGGCAACACAGAGAGACTCTGTCTCAAAAAAAATAAAAAAATAAAATCTTGGTGGCCCAGACTAGCACCATCTATCCTGTTGGCTCTTTTTCTTGGAGAACCCTGACTAACACATAGGGTGTGTGCTTCATTTTTTAAGATACTGCTATACTCTTTTCAGAGTGACTATGCCATGTTACATTCCCCAAAACTGGATAGCAATGTCTGACATATCTAGATTTTCCACATCCTTGTCAGAATTTTGTATTGTCACTGTTTTTTCTATTTTAACTATTATAATAGGTATGTGATAATACCTCATCATGGTCTTAATTTGCCTTTCCCTTGTAACTAGTGTTGAATATATTTTCACATGCTTCTTTGCCATTTGAAAAATCCTCTTCCATGAAATATCTTTTCAAGTCCTTTGCCTATTTTTTACTGTTGAATATATTCACGTTGAATATATTTTCACATGCTTCTTTGCCATTTGAAATATATTCACGTTTGAAATATATTCACGTTTGAAATATATTGCCATTTGAATATATTCACGTTGAATATATTTTCACATGCTTCTTTGCCATTTGAAAAATCCTCTTCCATGAAATATCTTTTCAAGTCCTTTGCCTATTTTTTACTGTTGAATTTAGAGGACTCTATGTATATTCTAGACATGAGTTATTTGTCTGATATGTGGTTGGCAAATATTTTCTCCCATTATGGAGCTGACCTTAACAGGGCCTTTTGCAGAGCAAAAGTTTTTCATTTTAATAGTTTATATATTCTCTCTTTTATGTATTATATTTTTAGTGTTATGGTCCAAGAACTCTTCACCAAGATTTAGGTCTCAAAAATTTTCTCTCATGTTTTCTTCTTAAAGTTTTATAGTTTATCTATTACATTTATATCAATGATCCAATTTGAGTTAATTTTTGTCTAAGGTCAAAGGTTTAGATTGAGGTTTTTTTGGTTTTGGTGTTTTTTTGTTTTTTGGTCTATGAGCATCCAGTTGCTCTAGCACCGTTTGTTGAAAAGACTATCCTTCCCTCATTGAATTGTTTTGACACCATTGTCAAAAATCAGTGGGCCATATTTGTGTGGGGCTACTTTTGGGTTTTATTCTCTTCGATTAACCTTTGTGTCTATCCCTCTGCCAGTATCACATAATCTTGATTACTATAGCTGTGAAATAAGTCTTAAAATTGGATAGAGTGATTCTTCCCATTTTCTTCCTTTTCAAAGTGCTAATTATTCCTTAAACATTTGAAATAGTTTCCAGTCAAACTCTCTGGGCTTGGAAATATTTTCCTGGGAAATTTTAATTATGAATTCAATGTCCTTAGTAGTTACAGGACTATTCAAATTATCTATTTCATAGATCAGTTATAGTAGTCTGTGCTTTTTGAAAAGTTGGTTTATCTCATCTAAGTTGACAAGTTTTATGTGTATAGAGTTGTTCATAGTACAGTTGATTCTTCAACAACGTGGGTTTAAACTGGGAAGGTCCACTTACATGCAAAATTTTCTCCACCTTTGCCACCCCTGAAACAGTAAGGCCAATCCCTCCTCTTCCTCCTCTCCTTCAGCCTACTCAGTGTGAAAACAATAAGGACAAAAGCCTTTATGGTGACCCACTTCCACATAATAGTAAATATATTTTTCTTCCTTATTATTTTCTTTTTTAAAATATAAATTTAAGTGGTACAACTGCATTGTTACATGGATACGTTACATAGTGGTGATGTCTTGGCTTCTAGTGTATCCATCACCCAAATAATGTACATCATACTCACTACATAATTTCTCATCATTCACCCCCCTCCCACCACCTCCCATTCTTCTGAGTCTTTAGTGTACATTACTCCACATTCTATGTCCATGTGTATGCATTACTTAGCTCCCACTTATAAGGGAGAAAGTGCAGTATTTGACCTTCTGTTTCTGAGTTGTTTTACTTAAGATAATGACCTCCACTGCTTGAGCCTTGGGGGTTGAGGCTGCAGTGAGTCATGATTGAGCCACTGCATTCCAGCCTGGAAAACAGAAAGAGACCCTGTCCCAAAAAAAAAAAGTTGGACTTTAGTTCTATTCATGTTGCTGCAAAAAATATTATTTCATTCTTTTTGTGGCTGAATAATAATTCCTATATAAAAAAAACACCACAACATCCACTGCTGGACATGTAGGTTGATTTCTTATCTTTGCTATTGTGAACTGTGCTGTGATAAACATGCGTGTGCAAGGAATCTTTGATATGATGGGTAGATACAAAGGAAAAGAAATCATTATATCAAAGATTCCTTGCACATGTGTGTTTATCAGTAGTGGGATTGCTGGATCCAATGGTAATTCTAGTTTTAGTCTTTGAGAAATCTTCGTACTGTTTTCCAAAGAGATTGTACTAATTTACATTCCCACCAACAATGTATAGGAGTTTCCTTTTCTTCACATCCTCACCAGTATCTGCTGGGTTTTTTTTTTTTTACCTTTTAGTAATAGCATTCTGATTGGTGTAAGAAGGTATCACATTGTGATTTTAATTTGCATTTCTCTGATGATTAGTAATAATAAGCATTTTTTCATATGCTTTTTGGTCATTTGTATGTCTTCTTTTAAAATGTCTATTCATGTCCTTTTCCCACCTTTTAGTGGGGTTATTTGTATCTTGTTGTTGTGTTGTGTTATTTGAATTCCTTGTAAATTCTGGATGTTAGTCCCCTGTCACATGCATAGGTTGCAAATATTTTTTCCCATTCTGCAGGCTGTCTGTTCACTCTCCTGTTTACTTCTTTTGTTCTTTTTTTTTTTTCCTTTTTTGAGACAGAATGTTACTCTGTCTCTTAGACTGAAGTACAGTGGTGTGATCCCAGCTCACTGCAGCCTCTGGCTGTCGGGCTTCAAGTGATTCAATTCTCATGACTCAGCCTCCCAAGTAGCTGGAATTACAGGTATGTGCACCACACCCTGTGACTTCGATCATGTCCATTCACTCCACGTTCAAGAGCCTGCTGTGATCATGTCAGTGGGTCCTTGTTCTGGTGCGAGCTGTGCCAAGTGTTATATTGAGTCTCCTCACACCAGCACCGGCTGTGGTGTTAGTCTCCTCACACAGGGCACCACCTGTGACCTCAATCACGTCAGGGTCACCACCTGAGACATCATCGATCACTGCCTGTGGAGAACTGTCCTCCAGAATGTGGGTAACACCCCCCATGGGCACCGAGGAAGGAGAACTGTCAACCCCAGGCACAACCAGTGCCTGAAGAATATCTTAGTTTATAGTGTTATTGCTCAGCTGTTTCCTTTATATAATCCTGCATATATAATCATACATTAGTTTATAGAATCAGTGCTTGAAGTATAACTTACTGCTTACATATATCTAGTTTATATAATCATACTTAATATTTATATCTACTTAGTTCTATATAATCTTTCTATATAATCATATAGGTATTGTAGTTGGAGCTGTACTGACACATTTAGTGCTGATTTATATAATCCTTCCATATAACCATATAGTAGTTTGTAGCAGGAGGAATGCCTAGAATAGTCACAGAACAGAAGCAGTACATGGGAAAACAGCCAGACCAGGACAAGAACCAAAGACCCAGGCGGTGGTGTCCCTGCCTGAAAGGGCTCACGCTGAATGGCAGGCTTGGAGCAAGAGCCTCTCCTCCTGATAAAGGAGTTGTAGTACCTTGCATCCAGTTCCTGTGGAAAGTAGGCCTCAGGCCTGAGATCCTGGAAGTCACCAAGGGAGAAGAACCCCTCTGGTATGACCAGTCACAGTGGCTGTACACCCTGTCAGTCTTTTCTCACTTCTGTGCTAGCTCAAATCATCCTCCCATAAATATCTTAGCAGAAGAGCACAAGTCTGTCAGCTCCCACTAGATTGGCTTACAGTAGTATCCTTCTGTTAGAAATCCTTTGAAGTCTTCAGCCCCCAGCTAAGAAGTGTTGCGCACGACACCTGTTGCACATAGCCTAGCTCCTTGCCTCGGTGACCTAATGGGGGTGGACCCCTTTTCTGTACATGCCCCTCTACTACTGTGCGCGGCACGGCCCCTTGCTTCGCGTGGCCCACCTCTCTGCCGAGGTGATGTAATGGGGTGGCCCCCTCGCTTATAACTCGTGTGATTATGTAGGCCCTATTACTAAGCCTATAGATGATGACCTCACTCACCACCCTGCCCCCTGCTTGTACCTAATAAATACAGATGTTCTTGGGCATTTGGGGGCTGTCATGATCTCTGCTCACAGGTGGTGTGGCCCCCCAAGTCCAGATGCTCTTCAGCAGTTCTTCAGTGTCCTGTCTCTCTACTTCTCAGATCCTGCACCTCAACACAGCATAAGGGACACCCTAACACCCTGTGGGGCCCCTATGGCCCTACACAGACCCTGACTCAATGACAGATGAATAAATGCACTCTCACACCCATTACAGTGATTCACGTGGACTAGCAATAGTCATCAGCTGCTTTCCCAGGGTGATTGCAGCCAATCAACCAAGACCCCTGTCCATCCTCACATTTATTCAGTATGGATTTAATAACAAAGGTTCTAAGTTAACATGCTTGTGGATAATTAACATGGTTAAAAGAGTGGTTTTACAAATGATAAAAGCTTTAGGTTCCGGGTCCCAAAGTAAACACCATTAATGAGTAATTCCTAAGAGGTATTTGACCTCTCCCTAAGAGGACCATCAGCACAAAGTTTACATGAGCAAACAAATTAGAGTGGAGACAAAGGAATGTGAGGTAAATAGACTTAAACTGGTTCTTATCATCTCCATCTTTTCCCTAACGTAATGAACTGGCTGCCTTCAGCCTGTCCCAATAAAACCTTTCAGGCTTTCAAAAGGTTTGAGACTAATCTATAACTTTCCCTAATATTTTGCCGGCCACCCCAAGTGGATCTCAACAATGCCCAGCTGATTTTTTAAAAAATTTTTTTAGTAGAGATGAGATTTTGCCATATTGGCCAATGTGGTCTCAAACTCCAGACCTCAAGTGATCTGCCTGCCACAGGCTCCCAAAGTGCTGGGACTACAAGTATAAGCCACTGCACCCAGCCTCTGTTGTTTATTTCTTTTGGTGTGCAGAAGCTTTTTAGTTTAACTAACTCTCATTAGTCTATTTTTGTTTTTGTTGTGTGTGCTTTTGAGATCTTAGTCATGAATTATTTGCCCAGACCAATGTCTGGTTCTTTCTAGATTTCCTTCTAGTATTTTTATAGTTTTGGGTCTTACATTTAAATCTTGAATCTATCTGGAGTTGATTTTTTATGTGGTGAGAGGTATGGATCCAGTTTCATTCTTCTGAATATTGCAATTCAATTTTTCCAGCACCATTTATTGAACAGGGTATCTTTTCCCCAGTGTGTGTTTTTGTCAACTTTGTCAAAGATCAATTGGCTCTAAATACGTGGTTTTATTTCTGGATTCTCTATTCTGTTATGCTGATCTGTGTGTCTACTCTTATACTAGTACCGTGCTGTTTTGGTTACTATAGCCTTGTAGTATAATTTGAAGTCAGATAATGGGATGCCTCCAGTTTTGTTCATTTTGCTTAGAAATACTTCAGCTATTCAGGCTCTTTTTTATGTATGAATTTTAGAATTTTTTTTCTAATTCTGTGAAAAATTATGTTGGTAATTTGATAGGAATTGCATTGAACTTGGGGTATCTTTGGGCAGTGTGGTCATTTTGACAATACTAATTCTTCTGATCCATGAACATGAGATATTTATCCTTCTGTTTGGGTCATCTGTAATTTCTTTCATCAGTGTTTTGTTGTTTTTCTTGTACAGCTCTTTCACCTCCTTGGTTAAATATATTTCTAGGATTTTTTGTTTTGTTTTTATTTTCATTGAGATAGGTCTCTCTCTGCCACTCAGGCTGGAGTACAGTGGCAAGATCTCTGCCTTCCAGACTCAAGCAATCCTCCAAACTCCCGAGTAACTGGGACTCTAGGTGTGCACCACCATGCCCAACTAACTTTTTATATTTTTTGTGGAAATGGGGTTTCACTATGTTGCCCAGGCTGGTCTCAAACTCCTGGGCTCAAGCAATCTGCCCATCTCAGCCTTCCAAAGTGTTGAGACTACAAGCATGAGCCACCCTGCCCAGCTTAAGGTGTTTTTTGGTTTTTGTTTTTGTTTTTTAATTTTAGTTATTATAAATGTGATTGCTGTCTTAATTTGGTTCTCAGATTAATCATTATTGGTTTATAGAAATGCTACTGATTTTTGTCTGTTGATTTTGTATCCTGAAACCTGATTTCATTTATTAAATCTAAAAGGATTTAGTATTTTCTAGATATAAGATCGTAACCTCAGCAAGCAAAAATAATTTTAATATCTCTTTTCCAATTTGAATGTTTTTTAATTTGTTTCTCTTGCTGATTGCTCTGGCTAGGGCTTCCAGTATTATGTTAATTAGGATTGGTAAAAGTGGACATTCTTGTCTTGTTCCAGTACTTAGGGGGAATGCTTTCAACTTTTCACCATTCAGTATGAGGTTAGCTATGGGTTTGCCTGTTGTATATGGGCTTTATCATTTTATGGTATGTTCCTTCTGTGCCTAGTTTGTTGAGGGTTTTTATCATGAAGGGACACTGAACCTCAGTTTTTCTACATCTACTGACATGAACATATGGCTTTTGTTCTTAGTTCTGTTTATGTGATAAATCACATTTATTGATTTGCATATGTTGAACCATCCTTGTATCCTTGGAATAAAACCCAGCTGATCATGCTGTATTATCTTTTTGATATGCTCTTGGATTCTGTTTGCTAGCATTTTTGTTGAGGATTTTTATATCTATGTTCATGGGGAACGTTGCTCTGTAGTTTTCTGCTTGTGTCCTTGTCTTTTGTATCAGGGTGATACTGGCTTGGTGGAATGAGTTAGGGAGAATTCCCTCCTCCTCAATTTTTTGGAAGTTTCAGGATGATTGGTACAAGCTCTTTTTTGTACATTTGGCAGACTTCATCTGTGAATCCATTTGGTGCTGGGCCCTTTTTTGGAACTTAAAAAAAAAGCCACCTGGACCTGGGATTTTTGAAAAAAAAATTTGGCAATTTTTTTTTATTATAGATGCATTCCCAATACTTATTATTGGTCTGTTCAGAATTTCTATTTCTTCCTTGCTCAAAGTAGTCCTAAGATGGAAACAAAAGGGTGGTATTCACCATCATAAAACTACATGAGAGTATAAAAACTCACAGGTTTTATGAAATAATTGCACAAAGGAGGAACAGAAAGGAATCAAATGGCAGCATGACAGAACTCCACCAATCCACAAAGACAGACAAAAAAAAAAGCATTGATAAAACAATTAGATAACAATTAACAATATGACAGAAACAAAATGTCACATATCAATATTAACCTTGAATGTAAGATAAAGATCAAAACACTGGATTTTTTTAAATGATCAAACTATATTCTGCTTACGAGGAACTCAACTTATTGGTAGACATATATGTACTGAAAGTAAAGGGGTAGAAAAAGATATTCCACACATACAGAAACCAAAAGCAAGCAGGAGTAGCTATACTTATATCAGACAAAACACACCTTAAGTCAAAAACAGTAAACAACAAACAAACAAACCTAAGGGTCTTTATGTATAATGATAAAGGAATCAATTCGACAACAACAAAAAAATCCTAAATATATATGTACCCAACACCAGAGCACTCAAATTAATAAAACAAATATTACTAGACCTAAAAAAAGAGAAAGACAATAATACAATAATAGTGAGGGATTTCAACAACTCACCTACAGCACTAGAAAGATCATTGAGACAGAAAATTAACAGAAAAACATTGGACTGAAATTGGACCTTAGATCAAATGGACCTAATAGACATTTATAGAACATTCTATTCAACAACTACAGAATATACCTTCTTCTCATCAGCATATGGAACATTCTCCAAGAGAGATCATCTGTGAGGCTGCAAAACACATCTCAATGCATTTTTAAAAATCAAAATCATACCAAGTATATTCTCAGACAATAGTGGAATAAAACTAGAAATCAATACCAAGAGGAACTCTGAAAACTATGAAAATACATGAAATTAAATTAAATTAATTAAAAATTTCAATGATGAAAATTTTTTAAAAATTTTTAAATGACTGAAAATGAAAACACAACATACCAAAACCTCTGGGATACAACAAAAGCAGTGCTAAGAGAGTTTATAGCATTAAATGCCTACATCTGAAAAATAAATAGATCACAAATCAACAACCTAACATCACACCTCAAGGAACTAGAAAAAGAAGAATAAACCAAATCCCAAGATAGCAGAAGAAAAGAAATAAAGATCAGAGCAGAACTAAACAAAACTAAAATCAAAGCTGGTTCTTTGAAAAAATAAAATTAATAAATTGCTAGCTAGACTTACCAAGAGAGATGACTTTCTTAATATTTTCTTTTCTTTAGCTTACTTTTTTGTAAGAATACAGCATGTAATACATATAACATACAAAATACGTGTTAAACCACTATTTATGTTATGGTAAAGCTTTGGTCAACAGTAAGCTATTAGTAGTTAAGTTTTGGGAGAGTCAAGTGTTACATGTAGATTGTCAACTGCATGGAGGTGGAGGGGTTAACATCTCTAATCCCCTGTTGTACAAGGTTAGCTGTCAACTGTATTTGATTACTATCTTTTGATGTCTGCAGGGTTTGTAGTGATATCCCCTTGTTTCTTTCCTGATATTGCTAATTTGTGTCTTTCTTTTTTTTTTGGTGGGTCTTTCTAAAGGTTTATCACTTTCACTGATCTTTCCAAAGAACAATTTTTTTGTTTAATTTCTTTTTTATGTTTTCAGTTTTATTAATTTTGCTCCTTATTTTTTTCCCTTTTTCTACTTACTTTGGGTTTATTTTGCTCTTCTTTTTGTAGATTCTTGATATAAGAGCTTAGATTAATTATGTGAGACATTTTCTCTTTTCTAATGTAAGCATTTAGTGCTATAAATTTTCCTCTCAGCACTCTTTACCTGTGTCTCACGAAGTTTGATATTTTCTATTTTCACGTTTATTCCATTCCATGTATATTTTTATTCCCCTTGAGGCTTCTTTGACCTTTGGATTATTTAAACATATGATATTTATTTTCCAATAACTCCCTTGGTACAGATTTTCAGCACAGTACATTGGTTTACTATATTCTTCTTTTTAGCCGTTGACTTCATGCTAGAAGGAAACTCACACCTTTGTTATTGAAAGAGCCTAGAATTTTGTCAGCTAAATTGTGTTGACATGAAAACATATAAGAAACCATACATATACATATATACACATACAAACACACACACATCCATGATATGTTTATATCCACAACTAAGAGCAGAGCACAAATTCTCATTTTGAAAAAACAAGGCTGATGGCAGACAGCATGGTAAACACGAAACAGGAAAAGGAAGTTGTTTAGGACGAAAAAATATCAGGTTGGCTCGGCATCTTTAAAAGAATTAGGCCAAACCAGAAATCTCCAGCGGAAATATGAGAGACAGTATTTCAAGGTTTGGGTTGACTGTAGACAAACCGCATTTATTGTAAGTTGGTAACACTTCCCCAGCTTGCCACCATCACTGCTCCGTCATAATAACAAGGTCAATCAAACTAATTATCCTTTGAAAAATTGAAAGTGAAAAAAGGCACTGCATTTAACATAACAATGGAATGGAAATCCCAGGAACTAAAGGTATATCAAGAGTCAGAGAGAAAGAGAGAGAGAAGGAAGGGAAAGGAAAGAAATCCTCTACTTACTAGATGTCAGCAGCTGTCTCATGTTGTGATAACCAAAAAATGCTTTCAGACATCACAAAATTGCACCCAATGAGAGCCACTTGTATAGATGTGTGTGTGCTTATTTCCTGTTTTGCATGCTGTAACAAAGCCATGATGCTTGGAGCCATAGCAGCTACCTTGTAATCATGAGGAATGATGCCACAGAGGTGCTGAGGCTGGTAGAATTTGCTGCATCAGCCCCACAATTACCTTCCTAACAGAAATTAGCAGCCTCCGATTATGTAAGCCACTTTAGTCATGTGCTCTGCTACTTGCAGCCAAAAGCATCCTAGTGAATCCACGAATGATCTTATTCCTCTGCTTAAAATCTTTCACTGTTTCTGCATTCGGCATTAATTTCAAACTCTATAACTTAACAAACAAGGACCTTTGCCTCCCTCCTCTGCCTCTCCCACCACCCATCTTAGCACACATTTTCCCCTCTTGAGCCACAGTCCTTTGAACCAGACCTGAGATTTTCTGCCTCCTGAGTTTCTCATTGGCTGGCCCCTCCACAGCATGTCCTCTTCGTCTTCTCTCCCTGTTCTAACCGCTATGTACTTTTCAAAACTTAGGCATGCCACTTCTTGTAGGAAGTTTTCTCTGAATCTCCATGTGACAGTTTTGAAATGTGGTCCCCAAGTTAGTTAACAGTCCTCCAGTTGAAAGCGATCATGTGTTTCCTGGGGCAGGAATTTGGGCCTCTGTGACCTTTCATAGCTCTGGGCGCCAAAGCAGTGTATAATTGACTAATCCGGGGAGGAGTGTTGAAGAATACACTGGTGACCTTTGTGGTAAGAACGTGCTATGTATGGGTGACATGAGCTGGCCAGAACTGAAGGCATGGAGCCCAATTCAGCCCAACTTATCTCAACCCAACCAGCGAATGCTGTTCATCTTTCCAGCTTCAGACCTTGATGTTCCTGCCTCTTACACCACGCACCTCACCCACACTGAACTCCTTGATGGCCCAGAATGTCCAATAGTGCATGCGTGTTCCCCTACATCTGGTATTCAGCCCCTTCTCCCTGGAAAACTCCTACTTGTCCTTCTGATCCCCCTTTGACATCACTTCCTCCAGGAAGCCTACCCTGCTCTTCAAAGATGGTGTGGTCAGAGCCTGCCCTTCACATAGAAGTTAGCACACTGTCTCCTAAACATCCATTTCCGTATCTATGACCTTATGAGTATCTTAAAGGTAGGGACCAAAAATGATGTATTCCTTTTTGAACCCCCAGCACCTAGAGGTATGCTAGGCCTATCTGTGAAAATCAATGTTCATAGCATGACTGTGCCAATGACCTGGCTGAATATGCTATGCTTCTGTCCTCCCTTCAGCAAACACATATTGAGGCCTGACTCTGTACTACAGGTCCATAGTTTCTTCATTGCACTACTGTCATCATTCAGGTTGTTGGAAAAATCAGCTATTGAGCACCCAACATCTGCATACTAAGTATCTAACTCATGTTAATTTATTTAATCCTCACACCAACTCAGTAAAGTTATAATTATCTGCAATTCAGATAAGGAAACTGAGGTGCCAAAATTGCACAGGCACTAAATGCTAGGATTTAAACCCCTGCGGCCTAACTCCAGACCCTGTGGAGTTAACCTCTATACTGCCTGGCTTCCTTCTTCATAACTGCCTAGACACTTGTTACAAATGCAGAGGCCTGGGCCCCATCCAAAGAGCTTCTATTTCTATAGGTCCCTGTGGAGCCTGGGAACCTATATACGCCATGAGCCTCATCTAGTGCAGTCCACACCAACTTCCCTCTAAGAAATGATGGCTGTGCCCCAGAGCACCAAGGAGTGTGTCTGAGGCTCCACATGGTCTGGCCCTGGTGAGCCTGCCTTGCTGCATCACAACACACCCTGTGCTTACTCCCCTCGCTACCAGGAATGCTGTCACTGGCCTCCCTCCCTTCACCCACCCATCTGTGCTTGAGCAGCAAAGGAGTGCGACGAGGGAGTGAATATACTTTCCTCAAGATCTTCCTCTGAGAATGAGTTAGGAATGCCCCAGGGATATCCCCACGTGACCTCTTTCAGAGGCCCTGGAGCAGGCAAAGATGCCTCAGGCTTCTCAGATGCTTGTTTAGACATTGGGCTACCAGAAACATCCAAAAGGCTCTGTCTATCCTACACACATTCAGAGCACACCACCCATGGTTCAGTCCTCTAACTCCTAACCTGGGTCACCCTCTGAACCTCCCCACAGCCCTGATGATTCCAGCAGTAGTTTGCTCTGCTTGAAACAGATCTGACCCAGAGAGCCAGGCAGCAGTGGACCCTGGGGGAGCCCGGGGCCAACACCTGCATTTCCCCAAGGCTGATTGGTGATGGCGTCTAGCTGAGTTGTGTGTGGTTGGGTGAGCAAAGCAGGCTTCAAAAACAGGGCCTCCCTCCACCCAGGAGTGTGAATTTTACTGTCACCCAACATCAAGGGGTATCATCTGAGATTTGGCAGGTGGCCTAGAACAGCTCAACTGTCGAAGCTTGTTATAAAGTGGGCAGATTAGCATTTGGGGGATTCCCCAGCAGTGTGGCAAATGGAAGCTCAGCTGAGAGAAGGCACCTCTCTGAAAGCCATGTCAAAGACAAGTTTCTGGAAAGTTAGCACGACTCCCGCTGGTAACAGTCCCTAAGGGCAGCCTGAGAGTGTGGGATGGGTGAAGGAGGGGAGGAAAAGCAGCGTGGAGATTTTCCCCTAATCAGCATTACTTGTTTTGACTACTGCTACATAACAAAGTGCCTCAAAATGTAGAGGCTTAAAAGAAGCATCATTTGATTAGATCTCACAATTTTGTGACTCAGAAAGTTGAGTAGGGCTTGGCTGGGTAACTCTTTCATGTGGCATCAGTGGGGGTCCCTTGGTGCTGTTGAGCTGGTGGATACCTGGGGCTGAACAGAGAAGGCTGGAGAGCGAGGCTAGGCTGGAACCATCTGCCATTCCTGCATGTGGCCTCACCAGCATGGCGGCTTCATGTGTCGCTCTTCAAAAGTGGTGGTTCAGACCACCAAGCGAGAATGTTCCAAGAGACCCAGGTGAAAGCTGCAAGGCTTCTTATGAGCTAGAAGTCCCAGAATGTCACTCCAGCCACATTCTATCAGTCAAGCAGGTCACCGAGGCCAGCTGAGATTTCAAAAGAGTGGAACTGGACTTCATCTCTCAGTGGGAGGAGCAGTAAAGGACGTGCAGGATATTTTATCTCCCACAATACAAGAGAGCTAGGAAAAACTTGCAAGGCTCAGTTTGGGATTTTTTTGCCCCATACATGTTTGTTGAGTTCCTGGTATGTGCCACCTACTGTCCTAGGCACTAGAGAGACAGACCAATGAACAATACAGAGACATGATCCCTGCCCTTATGGAAACTGTAGTCTAAAAGAGTCTAACAAATAATTCCTCAATGCTTGGCACATGATATGTGTCCAGTCAATGTTGAATACTGGTATTATTATTATTAAATAATCATTAGGGGCCAGACACATTGGCTCATACCTGTAATCTCAGCACTTTGGGAGGCCGAGGTGGGAGGATCACTTGAGGCCAGGAGTTTGAGACCAGGATGGTCTCGGCTTCACCGAGACATGGCTGTATCTTCTGATTTTAAGAGGATCGTCCAAAGGAGTCCTTGGAAGCCACCATGCTTCACAGAGCTTCTCAACAAGGGAGTTGAGCAACATCCCATAAGAGAGAAGGGAATGCAGGAGAATGTTCCACGTGAATGTTCACCAAAGGATGACCACAGTAGAGGAGGCTTTTAATAATCAAGTGGTTTGGATGATTCATTCTGTCAGTCAGCTTCTTCCTCCAGACAGTCCTGTCATCTCCCAACAGATTCAGGGACAAAGTGATCATGGCTTCAGGAACTGAAGTTATGCATGGGCTCAGCAACATGGATACACTCACCAAGAGTGACCTGGCTGCAACCTCTGCTGAGCACCCGATCAGCCAGCAGCAGAGATCAGCACTGAGTCTCTGACACGGACAATTCCCCAGAGGGATTGGCCAGCTTATTTAGTGGCAACTTGACTACACTGGACTGTTTCCATCGTGGAAGAGGCAGTGTTTTGTTCCTACTGGAATAGACACTTACTGTGGACACAGATTTGCTTTCCTCCCATCCCCCACCCAAAAAGGATGTGCTTTTTCTGAATGCAGTGCTTCTGCAAAAAGCAAAAAGAAAAAAATAATTTAAAAAATAATACCATCAGTGGACTTGAAGAATACCTTTTCCACCATAATGGTGTTCCCACATAACATTACTTCTGAGTAAGGAACTCACTTCACAGCAAATGAAGTGTCACAGTGGGCTCACGCCTATGCAATTTATTGGACTAACCATATTCCCTATCATCCTGAAGCAGCAGGCTTGATAGGACAGTGGAATGGCCTTGTGAAGACTCAATTATGATGGCAGGCAGGTGGCAATACCTTGCAGGACTGGGGAAGCATCCTCCAGGAGGATGTGTATGCTGTAAATCAGCATCCAACATACATACTGTTTCTCCCATAGCCAGCAGTCACGGATCCAGAAATCAGGGGATAGAAATGGGATTGACACCACTCACTATTGCCACAGGTGATCCACTAGCAAAATGTTTGCTTCTGTTCCCGTGATCTTATGCTCAGCTGGTCTAGAAGTCGTAGTTATAAAGGAAGGAATGCTTCCACCAGGAGATTCAACAACTATTCCATTGAATTACAAGTTAAAACTGCCACCCTGCCACTTTGTTCTACTCTTACCTCTGAATTAACAGGCAAATAAGGGAGTGCTGTACTGGTTGGGATGATTGATCCTGATTACCAAAGGGAAACTGGGCTGCTACTACACAACAGAAGAAGACAAAGCATATTTGGAATACAAGAGATTCCATAAGGCACCTATTAGTACTACCATGTCCTATGATTAAAGTCAATGGAGAACTACAACCCAATTCAGGAAGAACTGCTAATGGCCCAGGTTTCAGAAATGAAGACTGGGGTCACCCACCAAGCAAAGAGCCATGGCCAGCTGAAGTGCTTGCTGAGGGCAAAACGAATATGTCATAGGTAGTGGAAGAAGGTAGCTATAAACCAGCTATGACCATGTGACCAGATGCAGAAATGAGAACTATATCTGAATATTTCTTTCTGTTTTGTTATATGTTTGTACTGATAGATATGCATTAAGCAAATATTTTTGAGTTTTTCCCTCTTTATACTCTTGTCATCTAACATAAGATGTATTCACAGTGATTGACTTTACATCCTAGTATTTAAGTTACAAGGTATGTAGGTAAAGAATAACTATCACTCAAGGACATTGCAACCTGTTCCAGGGAAAGCATTAGCACATTTTCAGTTGTATCATGTTAGTCGAAAGTATGACTTTCTTATTGTAAAGACATAGCTATAGATGATAGCTATAGATATCCATCCTTCTGGTTCTGTTTCTCTGGTGGAACTTGTACTTACACACGCCTCAATAAAGGTGTATATACAAACATAAAAACCTCGGCAGAGACACTGGTTATGAGTATTCAGTGGTCAGCCAAGTGGAAGTGAAAAGTAGCCAGGCCCCCTTTCCTCTTTTTTGCTAAAAGGGAAAGTGGAATGTGTATGCTTCGTGTAACATAGAAGTAACAGTGAAATTTTTTTTTTTTTTTTTTAGCATCATTGTCACTGAAGCTAGAAATTGGGAACTAAGATTTTCTTTCTGAAGTCAACTAGCAAATTTAAATGCGCACAGGCTGCAATTTGCGGGACTGAACCCTGAGACTGTCTGTAAATAATGTGATTGAGAGTTTAGGTGCCTATTTTTCTTTCCAAGCAAAATGAACAACCAAGTGCAATACTCAAAGTTCTGCCTACTGGGAGTATTTCTTCTCATCACTGTCCTTCAGGAATGACCCAGAGAGAACTGAATATCTTGGGTAACACCTGCATATTGTGCACAACCATCTATAAGCAGACGTGAGTTTTTCTCTTCCTCCTTCAACTAATCACACAGAATTCTCCATGAGGTCATAGGTGCAGGCCGGGACACAGAAGGCAGTGTCCCAGTGCTTTCAAGGCCCGCTCAGGCCTGTCTCATATTTACCATTTCCATTTGATGGAGTGCTATTGTGCACACCCCACCTTAGGATTTGGTGGGTCAGACAGCAGTAGAAGGGCTGCTGGTGCTGGCAAAGAAGACTCAGCAAAATTTAGGGATGTAATGTCCCCACCTTCCTTGGGATCTTTTCATATGTCCCCATCCTGATTTTGAAGAGCCCATTATTTCCTAATCAATGCCTTCGCTCTAACAGAAGACACCCTATGGCCGGGCATTGTGGCTCACACTTATAATCCCAGCACTTAGGTGGGTGGATCACTTGACCTCAGGAGTTCAAGACCAGCCTAGGCAACATGGTGAAACCATGTTTCCACAAAAATACAAGAAAACTAGCTGGGCGTGGTGGCACACATCTGTTGTCTCAGCTACTAGGGAGTATAGGTACTCGGGAGGCTGAGGTGGGAGGATCACTTGAGCCCAGGAGGTAGAAGCTGCAGTGAGCTGTGATCTTACAACTGCACTCCAGCCTAGGTGACAAAGTAAGACCTTGTCTAAAATAAAATAAAATCAGAAGACACCCTGCAAGATTGTGAATTCAATTTGCATTGTAATCCAGCCACTTGCAGGATAAGATTCAGGATTTCATTTTCAGAAATTCCAGCCCGCATCTACAGAGACAGGGTTTCTTTAAGGACAGACACAAAAGCTTTTGGCTCATGTATGTGGAGCTGAGCTGGCAATTTGAAGCCCTGAGCTCATCCTTTTCTTTCCCTACTTTCTCTAACATAGGAACAACCACACAATCTCACTATATACCCTATATTGACTAAAATGCCCCAAAGGTATCAAATCCATGATCACCAGAACCTTACCTTTAGTAACTATTTGATCAGGAATATCCAGTGGCAATATTTTGCCACCTCATTCCATGCCCTCTTTACCAATGGAAATAGAGTCTTTACTTGCCTTAAATTGAATCATGAGAGAATCAATTCAGATAATTCATCCTTAAGCTTTTTTCTTTTAAAATCACTTCCATTACCTAATCCATAATAGTCAGGCTTTCACTGGAGAAACAGAACCAGTTCGATGTCCAGTAGGATACAGGAGATAGGAAGATGGATGACTGATAGATGATAGATACATAGATGCTTGATAGATAGATGGATGGATAGACAGAGAGAAATGATAGATAGATAGAGAATAATAGATACTAGATAGAGATTTATTGCAAGAAATTGTGTTACACAGTTCTAAGGACTGATTCGGCAAATCCAAACTCTGCAGGGTGGCCGTCGGGAAGAGCAGGCTGGAACTCACAGGTAAGAGCTAACTGCAATCCACAGGCAGAATTTCTTCTTCAGGAAAACCAGTTCTGCATTCATACCTTTCAACTGTTTGTGTCAGGCCACCCAGAGTATTAGGAATAATCTCCTTTACATAAACTAATTGAAGATGCTAATCACATCTACAACACCTAGAGTCATGTTCGATTAACTGTGGAATATAGCCCAGCCTAGATGACATAAAACTGGCCATCACAAGGTATAATTAAAGTACAATAAGCTGCACATATTTAAAGTGTACCTTCTGATTTATTTTAACACATGTGGAAACCCATGAAATTATCACCAAAATCAAGATACCAAATTTTTCATCACCCCCAACAGTTTCTTGGCTCCCCTTTGTAATTCATCTTTCCTTCATCTCAACCCCCAGGCAACCAGTGACCTGTTTCAGTCACTATAAATTAGCTGGCATTTTCTAGAACTTTACATAAATGGAATCAAGTCAGGTACAATGGCATATGCCTATGGTCCCAGCTACTTGGGTAGCTAAAGCAGGAGGCTCTCTTGAGCTCAAGAACTTGAGTCTAGCCTGGAAAACATAGTGGGACTCACCTCTAAAAATTAAAAGTGGAAAACAATGGACTCAAACATTGTGTACTCTTTCAGAATGCTTCTTGCTCTCAGCATCATTATTTGGAGGTCCATCCATGTTGAAGGCGATGACTAATCTGTTTCTTTTTCATGCTGAGAGTATTTCACTGCATGGATATTTCAGGTGATTTATCCCTTCACCTACTGATGGATACTTGCGCTGCTTTAAGTTTTGCTTTACTACAAGTAAAGCTGCTTTGGTCTTTTGTGAATAAATTTTTGCACGGACATTGTTTTTGGTTTTCTCTAGTAAATACCTAGAAGCAATGACTCATAGGTAAACAAACACGTGGGTGTTTGTTTAACGTTTCCCATGATACACACACAATCACCAAACACAATCCAACTGCTGCAGCAATTAACAAGCCCAAGAGTGTTCAAACTGAAACAGGCAGAGTGCTTCCTCTGTTCACTGATTGGGCTTAATCAACCTGCAAACAAACATTCCTTAGGAATTTCCCAAATTGAGAGGGGCACAGCCTGCTGTCTGGTACCCACAAAAGACACTCACTTGCCCGGACACACACACAAACAGTTTCAAGCAAGCCCCCAGCAGTGTCCACAGTGAAACAGTCAGGGTGCTTCCCTCTCTCAGTTGGGTTTGTTCAACTTGCAAATGGAAATTCTTTTAAAAATATCCCAAATCAAGAGGGGCATCTCCTGCTGTCTGGACCCACAAAGGATACTCAACTACCCGGATGCAGATGTCAAATTTCAAAAACTGTTCTTCATAGGCAATCAGGAATACAGTTAAGGCCAGCTGCAGTGGGGCCAGAGACAGACTGAAACTTACCTCCAGCCAAAACTGAGCCGGTCAGCTACTTAGGAGGGCTTTTGAGACTCCTGGCCCACAGCAGCTAAGCCATGAGCAATTGTGGCAACATTTTCCTGATTAGGGAACCAAAATCTATTACTGAAACCCTAGGTCCTGTTGCTCGTGGCACAGAAAACCAATGACTGAGACAATTATTGCCAAGGAAGAAAGCTTTAACCACGTGCTACAGCTGACGAGACGGGAGCTTAGTCTCAAACCCATCCCCCTGACTGACTAAAAGAAGGTGTTTATATAGCAAGGGAGAAATGTAACAATGTGTAAGAAAATAGGAACTAGGGAGAGGCAAGGACGCAATCATGATGGATGAGGGGTCTGGCAGCTCATTATACAGATGTGGTGATATGGTGAGTTTCTGGTGGTTGTTACTTTTTTGAGAGGCCGCAAGATCTTTCCTGAGGAAGAAACTCAGGTAAAACAAATATAAGTTTTGAGCTTTAAAACCAGAAGCTTTTTTTTTTTTTTTTGAGATGGAGCCTCACTCTGTCGCCCAGGCTGGAGTGCATTGGTGTGATCTCCACAGCCTCCTTCAACTCATTCTTCCCCAAAGCTTTGCAAAATCTCCCAGCCTTCCAAGAAGGTTTGCGTCTTTCCTGTAATTTTCCCCACAACCCTAACAAATATCCTACAACCATGTACATTATCATTATTCAGGTGGTATATATCATAAAAGCCCTGACTTCACTATTATCAATATATGCATGTAGCAAAATTGTATTTGACCTCTATGTTTATATAATTTTTTAAAGAAAACCTAAAACTAACATTCTTAAGGGTAAGAAACTGGATGCTTTTCCCCTAAGAATAGGAGCACATGAAGGATGTCCCCTGTCACCATTCCTATTCAACATTGTACCGAGCATCCAGTTATTGCAATAAGACCAAAGAAAAAAAAAGGAAATAAAAGGTATAAAGACTGGGAAGGAAGACATAAAAATATTTTTGTTTACAGATGACATGATTCTCACAGTATAAAATCTCAAAGAATGCACAAAAAAATATAGCTAACCTGCAGAAGGCAAGGCTAATATACGAAAGACCTTTGCTCTTCTTAATACCAGCAATGGCTAGGCACGGTGGTTCATGCCTGTAATCCCAGCACTTTGGAAGGCCGAGGTGGGTGGATCACCTGAGGTCAGGAGTTCAAGACCATCCTGACCAACATAGTGAAACCTTGTATCTAGCCGCACATGGTGGCAGACACCTGTAATCCCAGCTACTCAGGAGGCTGAGGCAGGAGAATCACTTGAACCCAGGAGGCAGAGGTTGGAGTGAGCCAAGATCATGCCATTGCACTCCAGCCTGGGTGACAGAGTGAGACTCCATCTCAAAAAAAAAAAAAAAAAAAAATACCAGCAATGAACAGTAGAAACCTGAAATTGAAAACAAGACCATTTATGTCAGCACCAAAAATTTTAAATGCCTAGGCATTAGTTTAATAAAATATACACAGAATTTATATAAGGAAAACTATAAAACTTTGTAAAACAAATCAAAGAGGACCTAAATAAATGGGGTAACATTCCATGTTTAAGGATAAGAAGACTCAATATTGTCAAGATGCCAATTCTTAACTTGATCTATAATATAATGCAATCCCAATCAAAATCAGCAACTTATTTTGTGCATACCAACAAACTGATTCTAAAGCTAATTTGGAAAGACAAAAGACCTAGACCAACCAACAAAAAACTGAACAAGAAGAACAAAGTCAGGGGCCTACCACCACCAAACTTTAAGACTTTTTTTTTTTTGAGACAGAGTCTCTCTCTGTCATCCAGGCTGGAGTACAGTGGTGTGATCTCAACTCATTGCAACCTCTGTCTCCCAGGTTCAAGCAATTCTCCTGCCTCAGCCTCCAGAGTAGCAGGGATTACTGGCATGCACCACCACGCCCAGCTAATTTCTGTATTTTTAGTAGAGACGGGGTTTCACCACGTTGGTCAAATTGGTCTCGAACTCCTGATCTAGTGATCCACCCACCTTGGCCTCCCAAAGTGCTGGGATTACAGGTGTGGGCCACCACGCCCGGCCACTTTAAGACTTTATATAAAGTTACAGTAATTAAGATAGTGTGACGCTGGTGAAAGAATATGCTAATTAACTGGCAGAACATAACAGCCCAGAAATAGACTTGCACTAATACAGTCAACTGATTTTTGTCAAAGGGGTATAGGTAATTATATCGATAAAGGATATTTTCAACAATGGTGCTAGACCCATTATACATCTCCGTGCAAAATAGGAATCTACACACAGATCTTACACCTTTGACAAAAAAACTCAAAATGCATCTTTAATCTAGATGCAAAATGCAAATGTACAAAACTTCTAGCAAGTAACATAGGAGAAAATCTAGATGACCTTGGATTTTTTGATGAGTTTTTATTGTTTTTGTTTTTCTTTAATTTTTGTCTTCTTTTTCTGATACTTAGGTGGATCCAAAATTGATGAGTTTTTAGATACAATACTGTGAAAGAAAAGATTAATAAATTTGACTGTATTACAATTTAAAACTTTTGCACTGCAAAAAAAACCTTGTTAAAAGAATGAACAGACAAGCCACATACTAGGAGAACATATTTGGAAGAAAAAAAAACTTGGATATAGGACTTACATCCAAAACAGACAAAGAACTCTTAGAACTCAATGGTAAGAAAACAACCCAATTTAGAAAATGGACAAAAGATCTGCCAAGACCAGCTCAGTCGTGGAGACCCCAACCCAGGCAGTGCTGAAGGAATTAAGAAACAGACACAAAGATAGAGTGCGAAAGTGGGATCGGAGTGGGATGCCAGGGGGCTGATAGCATTTCCCAGCTGACAGCCCAGAGCAGACTCTGATCCACGTTTTTATTCTTTGTGAACAAGTGATTATTTTTAATAAGCAGGTGCTCCGTGTTTCTTCATAGAGTAAAGATAGACTAAACAGGCAGACAGTGCCTGTTCACTGCTAAAACAGAAATAAGCTAGAAAGCACTCTTTGTTAGTCAGCAATGGGGACAAGGTCATATATCCCGTGTTTTGGGAACTGGTTTAACTAGTATGTGACTACATATGGCTTACTATTCTAGCAGTCTTCTGCCTGGGGATGGCTCAGTGTTGTTGCCGTCACCTCTCAGCAAACAACATATACTCCATCACACACGTCAAGACCTCCTCCCAACAACAAGCACTTCACCACAGATGACAAATAAGCATATGAAAAGATGCTCAACATCATGTCATTATAGAATTACAAATTAAAATGGCAATGAAATATCCCAACACACACATTAGAATGGGCAAATTTTTTAGGAGCTGAAATCAAATGCTAATGAGAATGTGGGTATGTAGCAATGACAACGTTCATTCATTGATGATGGAAACGCAAAATGATCCAGCCACTTTGGAAGACAGTTTTACAGTTTATTACAAAGCTAAACATAGTCTTACTGTTACAAGATCTTTGGGGTATCTTTTTCTGGCTGGAAACCTGTGACCAGTGATGACTTTGCTCAAGTTTTCCTCAAGCCCACTGGGCTCACTCTGCCCACTCAGCCTGGCAGGCTGCACTTGGTTCACATTCTCGGCCTGTATCCCATGCCTCCAAGGGAGACTGTGAGTAAGGAATGAAGCAGCAAAGGATGTGTGAGCAAGTGTGGGGTCCAGCACTGCACAGTAAGACAAGCCGGCTGCTGCTGTGGGGTGAGCAGCTCCAGGTGCTGGCCTGGGTGCTGGCTCTCTGTGGGACTGTGGCTGAACCAGATGCACCATAAGAAGCTTCGCCAGCTGGCATAAAGGAATGCAGTGATGTACGGAAGCTTGTGGAGACCCAGGAACCACAAGGCGCCAAAGAGGAAGTCACAGTCCTGGCTTGGGGAGCACCCAGGTCTGGGATCCCCAAAGGACCACAGCTTTTCTCTCCTTCTCTTTGCCCGTGTGGCAAGCAAGGGGCATGTTTCAGCCCTGTTTGTGTTACAGTTCTTTTTTTAGCCTCACCATTTGGTGGGTCCCAAGTTCTTGTCTTGTGACTAGGAAGAATGAAATATGCAGACAAGTGGAGGGTGAATGAGATGAAGAGGAACTTTATTGAGCAATGTGAAATAGCTCAGAGGAGAACTGCAGTGCGTAGCTCCTTTCTGCAGCCAGGATGTCCCCTTGAGTGTTCAGCTCCTAGAAGAGAGAAGACACTGGAGTGGGAAGCTCCTCTCTGCAGGCAGGTCATCCCATTGCCTCTGTAGCTCTCAGCAGAGAGGAGGCCCTAGAGTGGGTAGCCTCTCTTAGGCAGGTCATCCCAACATCTCTTCATCATCTCTCCACCCATTTCCCAAGTCTGGCCAAGTTCAGGATTTTTATGGGCAGCAGAGGGGAGAAAGTACATGCTGATTGGTCCATAGGCAGCCACAGGCCAGCACAGGGAAAGGCACCAAAGGTCCCCCTCTGGTTCATGGAACTGTCAGCCCAGCCACACAGCTTCAGGCCTTCCCCAGCTTGAAGGTGGGGCTTCACCAGGGATCTGACCCTTTTCACCCAGGAGCTTGTCTTCCTCTCACCACTGTTTATGGCACCCATGCCAAGGGGTGCCTGCAGGCCAGCCCTGAGCTGCCCTCAATGCCCCCGTCCTCAGCCTCCCTCCCATGCTCATCAGTGCCCAAAGTCCAGAGGGGGCCAAGGAGACAGGGCCTGGCATTTCAGCACTGCCCCAAGCATGCACACACCCAGCTGGGTTGCAACAGTACCTGAGCTCGGCCCCAAGGATCTTGGGAGATCAGAGCAGGAACTGAAAGCGGGAAGAAGCCAAGCAGCAGGAGCAGGCACTTCCAAGCCTGCACTGGCAGGGGATTCCTTCCGAGGCCCCTGAGAGTGCAGAGATGCCTGGATCTGCAGCCACAGTAGACTGACTTTCAGGCTGTTCTTGGTTTGAAGGAGTTCCACCAAAGATCCACCCTAACTGCCTGCTGTTTGGCTTCTTTCCTCCTTTCTCACTACCTGTCTCCCTCTGGCTCCAAGACTCCTCCCATCTCCTTCTGGATAAGGCAAGTTTTTCAGTTTTAATAAGTGAAATATGAAACAGAGAAGCACCATTTCTGCCTCAAGACGCGTGTAAAGAGGTGTAGATTCAGGTGAGTTCCTTTACAAACATTTAAAACTTATGTTTTCCTCTAATTTTAATAGCCTATATCAAGAATTCTTAAGCTTTGCTGCACATCAGAACCAGCTACAGGGCTAGTAAACATGCATATTCCTGAGCTACCTCTGGAAGCTCTGATTCCTTTGCTGTGGGGATTTCCCAAGAAACTGCATTCCTTTCAGAAAAGCTGATCTGAGCTGGGCACAGTGGCTTATGCCTGTAATTCCAGCACTTTGGGAGGTCAAGGCGGGCAGATTACGTGAGTCCAGGAGCTCCAGACCAGTCTGGCAGATTTTTTGAGTTCAGGAGTTCCTCACTTAACATGGTCAGACCCCATCTCTACAAAAAATACCCAAGAAATTATCTAGGTGTGGTAGCACATGTCTGTAGTACCAGCTACTCAGGAGGCTAAAGTGAGAGGATTTCTGTTAGTTTCTATAAACCTGGTGTTATTTCTTCCCTAAATGTTTTTTAAAATCCCTAGAAATGTCCTCTAGTTAATTTATTTCTAGAACAAATGTAGGGCTATTCACATTTGCCATATCATCCCATGTCAGTTTTGATATGTTGGAGTTTAAAAGGCATTCATCCATTTAATTTAAGTTGTTGGATTTGTTAACATAAAATTGATCATATTTATTTGTTATTCCTGTAAATTCTATAAGATCTGTAGCATATTCCCTCTCTTTGTTCTCAATCTAGGTAAGGTTTCATCAGTTTTTTGGTGTTTGTTTGGTTTTTTCTTTTTTCTTTTTTTTTGAGATAGAGTCTCGCTGTTGTTGCCCAGGCTGGAGTGCAGTGGTGCGATCTCAGCTCACTGCAACCTCCACCTCCCAGGTTCAAGCAGTTCTCCTGCCTCAGCCTCCCGAGTAGCTGGGACTACAGGCGCCTGCCACCACACCTGGCTAATTTTTGTATTTTTAGTAGAGACAGGGTTTAGCCATGTTGGCTGGGCTGGTCTTGAACTCCTGACCTCAGGTGATCCACCCGCCTTGGCATCCCAAAGTGCTGGAATTACAGGCATGAGCCACTGCACCTGGCCTGTTTTTTGTTTGTTTGTTTGTTTGTTTTGACACAGGGTCTTGCTCTGACACCCAGACTGGAATGTAGTGGTGCCATTATAGTTCACTGCAGCCTGAAACTCCTGACCTCAAGGGATTCTCCTGTCTCAGCCTTTCAAGGCACTGGAATTACAGGCACAAGCCACATCTCTGGGCTGATTGTATCAGTGTATTAAAATGTCAAACAACTAATTTTGATTTTGTTCATTTTCTTTTTAAATTTTCTATTTTCTTTATTTCTGCTTTTATTTTTATTAATGTCTTCCTTCTATTTACTTTAATTAGCTCTTCTATTTCTAGCTTCTTAAGTCACTGATTTAAGTCTTAGATTTTAGACATTTATTCTTTCACATTCAAGCATTTAAAGCTATTAATTTCTCTCCAAGTACTGCTTTAGTTGCATTCCATGAATTTTGATATGTGGTATTTTCATTTCAGTTCAAAATATTTTATACTTTGCCTTTTGAGGTCTTCTTTGACTCATACATTCTTTAGAAGTATGTCAGTTGGGTTTTTTTTAATAAAACACAATTACTTTATTGATTTCTTACAATCAAACACTGCTAACTAGCATTACTTCCACTCACACATCATTAAAAACAAAGGATACTTCCTCCTTAGTATTTTCAAATGATGCATTATACAATAAACAAGGTAAGAACTTAAACTGCACCCTGACTAATTATGTAAAGTGGTAATTTGTTTAAGAAAGTATAACTAATAATTTGGTTCCTTTCTTCATAAAATGGAAATTTAAATATTTCTCCTGACAGTCCTGAGGTTATCATTATGGGAGTGTAAAGTGTGGCACATATAGTTTCATCTAGAAAGGTCTGTATTTTACACATCTCATTTAAACAAACAAAATGTGCCTTAACAAAATGCAGTCAATACACGAGAGAAAGCATGTTTCAAATACAAGGCGGACCCTTGGGCCACCATATTATTTAGGTTTTGCATTATCATTTATGGCATTATAGATTAATTACACATAACATACTTCTATGCATTTAACCTTAAAGATAAGAAAAATAATTGTTGCTTGAAAAAAATTATTTCAGGTAGTCATTTGGTTTGTATCAGGAGAAACTGAACCTCCCGGAGTTTAGTATCTGCCAGTTGGGATCATTAGTTCAAGTCAGTGAATCAGATACACAACACATTTCACAGTGACTGTTTCCCAAGTCCTGGTAATCCCTGTTCTCCCACAGTCTGCCAGATGATGAAGCATTTCCGGGACGCCCCTTCTATGTGATTTTCCTTTTTTTTTTTTTTTTTTTGCTGGATTAACTATTACTGTATTATTTCCTCTTCTCCCCTCTTTTGTGGCCTTCGTTTTAATTATTGATAAATCCTTTCAGAATTTCCTCAGGGATCTCCATAAGGGGAAGTTCTGGGGATGTAAAATCCAAGGAAGAAAGACTGGGGATTGAAATGTCCTTGCCTTTCCCGGCATTTGCTCAAACTTCTGCCAGGCTGAGGCTGTAGCAATTTCTGAATGTGGCAGTAAGCTCCATAACTCTGACGTTTGAACAAAATCAGCATCTACCTCCAGCTCTTTTTCTACTGGGCCTTTCAGAAGTCTGGACTTTTCAGCCTCTAGTCGTTTATTTTCATTCCTTAATCTTGCATTCTCAGCCACAACGAATTCCACATGCCTCTTCAAATCTGCAGTTTTGGTTGCCTACTCCTCTGTAATTGTTTTATCATCTTTTGGGGCTTTGCTTCCAATACATGGCTCTGCTGGCTCACTCTTTTGCTGAAGTAAATATAGTAGTGTCTGGATCTCTGTCAAAGATCCCCTGAATCTCAGGCAGGTGTCTCTGTGGAAGGGCTGTACTTCTGAGAAAGGGGGTTCTGGCCCTTGGATCCTCAGCAGAGGAGTTGTGAGATGCCTGCAGATGGACAGCTACAGCCTTGTCTGCGTTCTGCTAGGCTTTCCATCTTTCTTCACGCTGGGCCCTTTTCCATCTCTCTTGGATGAGGAGGAGCTGTTTCAGGTGGCCGTCCCTTTGCAATTCCAGTGAAAGATGAGCCTGCTCAGATTGTGTTAGCTCCATGGCTTCAGAAAGATATGCCGCAGCCTTTCTGTGACAAGAAATAGCCTCTTCGTGTTTGCCTGCAGCTAATAAACGATCTGCTCGCCTGCTCTGTTGATGAGCCTGGTTGAGGGGTCCTTCCATTACTTCCAGAGACCCCGGGGTAAGCGGCGGCCTCAGAAGGGGAGCGGTGCTGCCGGTGAACGTGGACGGCCCTGCAGGGGAATGCAACGCAGCCACGGAGCGGTGGGA